>QNGE01003068.1:0-94852 GCA_008508345.1 Paragonimus westermani | reverse complement strand
ACAGACTTCGGCATTAACCAGATAAACAGTTTCTACAAAGTTATCGCTTGAATTTGTGTATCTTTTTTATTCATTTCTGTATAATTACTTGCATGTCTGCTCCAGTTGTTTCTTACTTTTTATTGGTCCAGACTACAGCTGGCCTTGTCCATTCCGTAGAATCCGCGAAACAAAAGTCATATTTTAGCACGGTTGGGCACGTCGAAAAAGGATTGCCCAGACCATCGCCTGCTACTTCTGGCATATGTAACTGAATAGCTCTATACGGAACGTATCCAGTGCACCTAAAAAACACTATAGACATTTTTCGTCATCCAATGAAGCCAGCTTTCTAACAAACTACGAGCCAAGAATTTTGATATGCAGTGAGATTCTTATCAAAACGCCTCAAGATTAAGAATCACACGAGCAAAGTCATCTTATACTAGGACCTGTCAATAAATTTGATGGTTTTCTAATGAGATATTCACGAGGCGGAGAGTTCCGACCAATTTAGGCAGCGCTAGATTTGTTCTTACTCAAGCCAGGGTAGGCTTTACGTTGTTCTTCGCGTCATCATGTTTTCCATTGTCGATTAACTCTATGATGCATCTCCTACCAGTCAAACCGGTCTCGTTTACATGAATTTATGTTCGCCTTATTTACCCCGACTTTCCTCCTGAACAAATCTTGACAGGACATTTCAACTTCTGAATTTGTTCAGTCATCTCTAATAGGCTAAGCTTTATTCTCTTAAATGTTAAACTGCGCTCATCAATGCACCTCTCACCATTGAAGAGGTAGAAATGTTTCCGGCTGATTGACTGGTATTGACTAAGATGAACGTCTATCTACCCCTTGTTTTGAACCCAGCTATCAAGAAGCCACGTACTCGTCCCCGCCTGACATACATCGGTGACTTGTAATCGAGTTTGTCAACGTTAGCTGGACTTGGGTGATCAACTAGATGTAGTCAAGTGGGCAAGCCTGTGATATCGTCGCGGTCGTTTTCTCACCATTTTTATGCTACGTCGGAAAGACCAAACGACCTTCTGAAAATGTTAAGGTCAAAACAAGTAATGTCGTCAGATAACCACACTGAAAACAAGCCCCTCATGTTACTGTACCGAATCTCCTGCCATTCACACTCAGTTAAGCAGTACCATCCGCACTGATAAACAACGCTCGTCAGCCATTTGGATTGGTCTAATCAACAACGTCAGACATGAACGCTACCTACATATGACACTCATCTTACTCTCATCCAACGCCTGCTGGATTCAGCTAATCGACCAGACACAACACACGTTCGCTTAACCACCGTGAACACACTGCGCCCGCTCCTTTGATTACAACACCTTTGTTGAAAGCCACCAGAAGTGAATGAAACCTGGAGCACTGTTTACAGTATCGTGCCATTTACGCGTTAGTAAAATCGAGTGAGGAACTACTCTTGCAGTGTTTGAATAATGTTTAATGCAAATATTCTAAAGACATTTTGTAACCTTTCTGCAGAATGTTGTGTTTTGGAATAATTGTACTGATAATGTAATTGCACGACATATTTCCTTCACGGGAATTGTGACATATCAACATTCCATTTTATGCACTTCTCTACAATTTCTAATTCATTTTTGTGGAATTGTTTACACTACTTAAGTAAAATGAACACTATAATACATCGCACATTTATGGTGGCTATGGCTGACGTGTAATCCTGAAAACCAACTTGAGTATTCGGGAGGAACATGCATCAGGTTCGCGTTAATTTTGGAGAAACCATATCAAATGTTTCTACGTGGTATGCTTATGGTCACAGAACACTCTGAAAATGCCCCGTTGATTGTGGTACTAACGTTCTTATCCTGTAGCTTCTGTGTGGGGCTACAAAACATCAAACAATGTTAAATGATCTGCTCACTGGAAAGCTGCATTTAAATCTAGAAAGAAACCATCATTTGGGTTGACCCACTCTTCAAAAACAGAAAGTATCTGGGCTGTACAAGAAAACCATATCAGCTATCAAGCACCATTACAACTCGAGATAAACATCTATGTATTTGATCATAATTCAAACCCTTAATGACGTGTAAGGCGGTTTAAGGCGCGTTCTTTGTGGACTTCTTGGTTGATGATGGGTGTCAGTGCGTATATATTCTAGACACCGAGAATAATGCCTACCCCCAAAGACCACCAACGACTCACGTAGTGGTTTCGACGAGTCTGTAACAGTTTGTCAGTACGAAAATGAATATGTGGCATATTACCTCGCAGATTCAGTAGCTTTGAAAGATCGTGCATGGTGTATACATAAATATATTGTGGAAATCTATACGGATGATGCTGGATGGAGGTGATGGATTTGTGGAACTGTTCGCAAATATGCAGAGGTGTTTGTTAGTGAAACCACCAACAGCGTCAGTAGTTACGGTGGTAGTTACGCGTATTTGTTGTGAGTAGGAAGTGACAGAAGTTCATTAGCAGAATGTACAGTGTTGCTGAACAGCTCTAGATCGGCGCTGAGGGTTTGGGACGTTCATCTTTTCCCACACCTTTCTCTGGCCGGTTACAGTATTCATTTCACGCTTTGTCATTTCTCAACAGCTGATACATGTTCCCAGTTGACCGTCTTACCTTAAGTAATTACCTCGCCCAGGGCTGAAGCGGTTTCATCCGCCTGTCGTCTAGGTTGATTAGTTGGAACTTGTCTGTCGACAGCCTTAGAAACCGTATCTACGAGTAATCGCCAGTGATAAGTAGGTCATGTATTTAGCCAACGGATGAAGTCGTGCATTGGAGTTAGGGGGATATATTCTACTTTGCGAAATGATTCTTTGCAAACTCACCTGTGGGAAGGAACATCTGTACCACACTCTTACTTCTAGTGAGACATACCGTGCCAACCAAAAAGATGGAAGTTGATTCATGAGTCATTAATATTGTATTTTCGCTGGTTAAAATGCAATCCAGCGAGAAGGTTTTCTGAAATCCCGTCCACCACCTGAATCAAATGACATTTTCGGTTAAGCTAACACTCATAGGTGAGTCATGGAATCCCGAAATTGTCCATGTATGTTGAGCATAAATCTTAGTAGCGTTGAGGTATGTTTCATGGTAATGGAAGTCACACGTCAGTTCGGTCTGTGAGAATACTGCGGAACCATGTTTATAAAAGGAGTCATTAAACAAACAACCATTAAAATACAAAGCTCTCAGACATCGCAGATCCTATCAATCTGTTAACTCGATATATGTTTAAAATTAAAAATACTTCATATGTTTTTTGAAAAACTGAGAAGAATCTGGTATACATGTTTTAAGCCATCAATTATCGCGTTATCGCCTTTCACAAAATGACGGTTGTTGTAGAGCAGTCGTAATTGATACGTTGATTTAAACCCCTATGAAACTATTCACACACCAGGTTTCTGCTTCACCGACAGTTGACAGTCTTACTGCATTGTGTACCTCTCAGAATGGCTTCACTTTGTTGCTAAAAGATGTATTATCAGTATACGGGGATTTAATGGAGGTTGCAGCAACGTACCATTCCCATACGTCTGCATTCAGTGGTTCAGAGCCCTGTGGATTTTCTCTCATGGAAAAATGGTAGATTTTGACGACTTCAATGCCGCCTTCAATTGAGACAACCGTCCCATATCCTCCCTTGTTTATGAAGGTTTTCGACTACGTGCATCCACTTTTCAAGGTTTCTGGATTACGTTAAGTGAACAACGTTTTTAGAGTGCCATACACCTCATGAATATCAGATCCGGCTTCTGGGATCAAACTATGTTGCAACAGCTTAATTATCAATGTTCTGGACAAAAATGACACTACGGATGACATACACTTGAAACTCTATTCTGACCCATAGTGTCAAATTGATCCGAAAAACTTTGTGGGACTTGTGGATACCAACACGCTTCATAATGTAATCATCTGATCTGCCACGAGTAGGCTGAGTTAGCACCATAATTTACACTCCCTTCATTTTTGTCACTGAAGGATGTTCAGGCTGCTTGGCTAAAGTCATTGTGAAAGCCACGTGCAGAGATCGAGTCAGTCCATTGTAGTTAGTGTTCCGAAATTTATAGCCTTTGTGACTTGTTCTCAGAGGAACTGAACAAGATAATCAATTTGATGTGGAATACGTTTGATTTGACCGTAACTGCCTGCACAATGTAAACCTCATCAGATAGTTGATCACCCGTTCTTGCTATATCGACATAAAATACTGACCCAGCGTTCCTGTCTAGGATGCACAAGTCCGAAGGACTGATGAGTAATATATAAATAATTTGTTGTGAGTTGAGCCCGCTATGTGAATTGGACGAGGGTAATTAGTGACTATAGTGGCTATAAAGAGTTTCGGGATAGCAAATTTGATTCTTTACCATCTTCTATTTAGCAACAGTTCTGTTTATCGTTCATGAGCTTCCACATTTTAAACAAGCAATTTCATTCATTGGAAACCTCACGTTTGCGACCATGGAATGATTCTTGGTGAGTAATTGGCTGACCACGCGACTTAAGTTTACTGTACACATTTCATTAGTTTTGAATTCGTTGGTCTTCGCTAATCATCTAGTTGGTTCATTCCGCTATAAGGACAGTGTAGTTCTTTGGTTACCCCTGCTGTTCTCGGCAAAACGGAGTTGAGACCAGTACGCACGTTCACGAAGTGAAAACAGGAACAACTGGCTATAAGATATGCTATTAAACCAAATTTGATGCTAATAATTTGCTCGGAAGGATGCTCCAAATTCACGAAAACAATAGGATCTCTGATGAGTTTCCAATGCACAAAGTGAGACATTTTGAACAGGATGGGAACCGGCAAACGGTGACTAAAACGAGTGAATTCAGTCGCAAAACTGCCTGTAATTGATTGCATTTCTATGGGATAGGCTGTACACGAATGCGACGAAGTGGCTGGAGGCCGTTCAACTTGGAAAAATATGAGTTCTGTATCATGATACTAAGTAGAGGACTATGTTGCTAAATGCAAAGCGATTGTCAGACTTGTCGATTCAGTCAAGTTCCAATTATTAACGGGCTGTTATCATGCACCTGATGAGTTCAAAGCATTGACCAAACCAAAAAAACAAAATGAACTTGTGTAATCCAGGAGTACAAGGAAAAGTTGTCGTTATTGTGAACGAGGTAGATGGCGGCCGGCGATTTAGTTACTTAGGTGAGGAGTTACGGGGTGCGCGATGATGACTTTTGTCTCTGTTCCAGGCGTTTTTTGTGCTAAATACTAAAAACAAGTTGTATTGAATATGTGCAAAAAATAGAAATTAAATCATTAGTCAACGGATTTCTCATCGTCCAAGTGAAATTTATAACTTTGATAGCCCGTCTGGCGACAATATTGCACAACGTTTATTGATGATAGATGTTGTACGTGGCCGCCCTTACTGAGGGGTCCATTTACACCACATCGCTAGTAAAGGGCAATATATCACACTACGTAGTGGGGTAATTAGCCCTATTCCAGCTTTGAGAGAGAATATTTCTGAAGACTCCGGTGATCTGATTTATCATTAACATCATCTACGGGAAAAAGGATATATCGCAATACACAAAAATTTGACAGTTATTTGACAAGTTCAGCACGTTTGAGAATCAGGTTCTGACTTTAGCTACTGTTTTTTTCTCGACAAGATCACGGTTGGGACTTTGTTATGCTTGGTACGATCCCTGTTCTTTCTTCCAGTTAGTTAACTGCTCTTTCTACGTAACACTGTTATTCGTGTGGACAGACCCCCATGTAACCTTGATTGGCCACCAATAGCAGGTCAGTGAACCAATCGATATATTACAGAAATACAGATGGCATCAAAAATGGGCTGTTTACCATTAGAATGAATAATAATTGTCAGTGAGCTAGTAATTGTTTAAGATCCGCATGCCCCATCTGTAGACAACAGAATTGATATGGTCGGCATCCGCGATCCCGTGGACGGCACAAAGGTTGATTATACCTGAATGTACTGAAGTTAAATGTGCCACTGATGGCAAGTCACTTGCAAATGCGTTATATAGGTCTATTTCTCACTTTTGTATTTCGGTCGACAGCATCCGTTAAGTAACACGGATTAGCGATGAAATCTTTACTTTTCTCAATTCTGGTCAATAGTGCAAAGAAAAGATTCTGAGAACACCGCATGATTAAGACTCATCGCGGCCACTTACTCCAGGCGGCCAATCCACATATCCACTAGCTTTGTTACGCATTGTCTAAGTGTATAACCAAACGAGGACACAACTCACAAATAAACGCCCAAATAGTATGGACGTACAAAATCAGTTATGTTTTACCTGAAGGTGAAAGATGTACAAGTTCGGAACAGGAGACGTGTATCGTCTGGTTCAACGTATTGTGACCACTAGTGGCATTATCACGGAATTTCAATGTCTCAGGGACAAACTAGCGACGGTGAGGTGGTCGCTGCCACATTCTCCAACAGACCAAATACATAACATTTTGTCAGGGCAAAAAGTTCAAATGAGATCAAACACATCACAGATACATATGGAGACAGGGTTTTAATAAAGTTACATCACAATTAGGATGCAACTTGAACTGTAACAGTTTGATCAGTCATAGTGTGGGTGGTAAGCCAGGGCAGTCGCAAAATTTGAGCAAAACCCTTATGTCAACTTGTCCTTGAGCATCCAGCTTGAATCAACAACATCAAGACAATGGTCAGCGTAATTGCGGCACATTTTGTCTATGCGCTCCGTACCGTCAACCCGGCCTGTTCTTTCCGTCCGGTTTACAGAGTCAAGGGTGGTGGACGATTTTGGGCTACATCTGAGGCGATCGGAATCCTACTGTATAACCCAGCCTTATGCGCACAGAAGCGTTTTGCTTTGATTTCGCGGTTGCCTTGGCTTATCACCCACACCATGACTGATCAAACTGTTACAGTTGCATTATAATTGTGACGTGATTGTATGTATCTATGATGTGTTTAATCTCATTTGAACTTGTTGCTCGTCTTGTTCGCCCTGACAAAATGTTTCATATAAATGTTGTGTGTTTGATCTGAAGATGAATTGCCGAAAACAAGCTTGTTTGTCACACCGTATCTTCCTCCATAATTATTCGCTCATTCTTAACGCACACTACATCTGCATTAGCTGAATACCAGACAAATGTTTGTGTACGATTGCTACCAGCAACTCAGGCTGCAATGTTTACTTCAGTGTAACCACAGGAAGGCATACATTCTGATGCATTTCATTGAAATTTTTTCGTATACTAGAGCGTGCTCTCCTACCTGGCTGTGGACGATGTTAGATATACTGCTGCATCAGGAAAGGTACATTTCGGTGATAGCATGCAGCTGCACGCCTTGTTTTACGGACGTCGAATGTATGTTCGAAAACCAATAGTACACATTTGGCGACCCCTTACTCCGTACTCACGGCTGGTTCTTCTGCTACATTTCCGCTAACTGGATAACGGTTCAGGTGACCGAAGTGATTAGCTGGAAAGGTCAAAGTGGTGATGTCAACAATTTTGTTGCAAAATGATATGCCATGATTAGCCGTTCTTCTCAAATGTTATCAGCAATTAGGACGCTTGATGCTCTTTTTTGCTTTGGTTGTAGATATCGGTCACCCTGTGACATAATTCACTGAACATAGTGGGTTTACCTTGCTATGAGTTAGGGAGATGATAACCTAGGCAGCGCATACCGAAGTTTTTCACCGACTTCCATTGGTTAAGAGCTTTCAAGTCTTGAGATGTTTTGAACTATTTTTTGCCGTCGGAAGAAAAGTGCACAACGCATCTGGTGTAAACTTTTCTGAAGGTGTGTTCTTTTCCTCGTTGTATTCCAGTGTCCAGTTTGTTCACGCTTGGCGAAGAATGGAATAAACGAATGAGCGTCACACATAAAGTCAAACGAAAAATGTTGACCGGATGACCTAGTTGCCTTAATCCCGGATCACGTAAGCGACCACCGCTGGGAGGTACACAACAACGAAAGTCTTCATCCAGGCTAAACAAGAGAGTGCGTGGCCTGTTCTGTTGATCGTGATGAGTTTGGAAAAGTGGGTTCGTTCATGAGGAATGTCAAAAATTGACGGGCTTATTGGGAGGAACCTGGGTTCAGTCGGAGCACAGCATGTACACATATCGGACGCGTACGTTAGTTCACAAAATTCTGTATATAGAACATTTTATCAAACAAGACTTAAACTAACCGAAACTGGTGGCTGGTTTGACCCGAGGTGGTGCGCATGCAGCAGCTGATTCCTATCATGACTTGTATGGTTTATGGAGTGTGAGCTGTCGGTTGACACACCTTGGATGTATGCTTAGTCAACTAACTCCAGTGTTCACCGTTGTCTTAAGGAATCACAGTAATTGAGTACAGCTGATTGCGGCTGGTCTACGGTCGATCCCACAGTTCTGTTGATAATTATCGGCAGATTCCTACCCAGGTTATTTGAGCTGCTTTTCTCTGTCTGCATCACACATAGATAACAAAAGTCAGAGTGAGCTTGTAGAATTTTGCCAGCTACCCAAGAGAAATTTGCCCACGTTTGGTAACCGCAATCGATGAAATATTCTGGGTGTTCCAGCCTTGTATTCAGCTGCCACGGCGGCAATGGGGCTTTCAATTGGGGGGAGGCACTCGAGGCATAGGGTTACTTGATTTACTCGCACTCCCGCATGGCGACGACTGAAGCTTATGCTCATCCAAGTGGATCACTCATATATCCTCACAGAGATGAACTCTTTGTCACCCATGGTGTCCGCGTGCATTCTACGGTACACAGACTCACTTACTCGATCATTCAGTGCTCACCATACACGTTTTGGCCTTCATCCAGATCAGCCTGACAGCCAGATACAGGAGATCTAGGTTCATTTTTTCCTATTCTCCTTTGAGATCTGGCTAAACTTCTTGGCACCCTCCGTCAGCATGATGACGTTTCGCTACCGATGACACGTACTTGTCAGTGGGAGTGGAGGTATCCCGCACTGAAAGTATTTAGGATCAATACTGGCTGGATACAAACCACCATTGTGTCTATGATCCTTACGGCCGGTGTGTTGGCCAGACCGTTTCAATGGCGATACAAGATTGGTGAAAATTCTATAGTTCTGTAGGCGGTGTTGGAAAACATTGTGCATATCAAGAATCATTGTGAGTTTACTGTACACCGTGCCGTATAATTTAATCTCTTTGGAAGGGACTGACTCCATTTTGAGTGCTAGGGAAGAGTAATTACTTTCAGAGATATGATGAATTAAAATGGGTTCTAGAAGTTCGAAAGCAATCTGCGACTTGATAGTTGATACAGTCACCCTGAGAAGATAATAAATACCTTCACTAAGTGCAAGGTTGTTGGGGATGCGTAATCCCGATTCCTATTAATGAAAGATTTATGTTGCTGATGTCATTACAAAATTGTGAAGTATCTGCCACACAAAGCAAGATAACTTCAGCAACAAATTCTGGGTACTTGGATATCCTTCGGAGAACTGTTCTCAATAGCTTGCCATACTTATGAAGCTAATTTGATTGTCTGAAATGGCCTTGGTATCAATCAACAGGGTATGGCATATGAGATGCCACAACTCAGAAGATAGTTTCCTCTTTATAGATCTTTCACTGAATGACTTTCTACTGAAGACAGGAACTGTCTAATCGGAAGCATTTAGTAAAGCTTTATTGGCGGTGCCGCATGGGATTTACGCGGAAGTCTTCTAGTTGCAGAAGACTTTTATTTGGATGTTACGACCCAACAATAGTTATTCCGCTAACGGAGAAAAGGAGAGAAATCCGTTTATCCCATTCTAACTTTGTATAAAAGGTCGGTTATTGGGCATTCCAAAAAAAATAGTGTTAGACTTTAGCAAGATCCATGCCAAGAATAAAAGCAAGGTTGCCACTGTGAACACTCATTTTCGAAAGCACAGCTACCGGTACCTGCCGAAACGGTAGCCTTTTGCTTTCTTGGAGGACATCTTAAACGTCGTAACTTTAAATACGCAAGTTGATTACAATAAAGTTTTAAATGCATAGATTAGATTTAAGGTTGGTCGATCAGTCATGTGAGGAACATCGTTTTTAGTTGACTGTTTCACATTTTCAACAAGGTAATGCTACCCTTTGTGATGGAGGATTAAAACATCAAACTCAGGACTGCAAAGACAAAACTTCCTATACTTGCCTGGAGTAGAGAAAAATAACATGAGGTTATTTTCATTGTTATCGCAATCTAATGTTTCCCTGTTCTTCAGTTAGCTGTCTTTGAATTGATCTTGATTTTCTTATTCACTAAACGAGATTGGAGTGATTTTTTCATTAAAAGTGTTTGTGCGTAAATCTTTCAGTTTCATAGAAAGCTTTCTACTTTGTCTCCATTATTTTCACGTTACAGTGAGTGGTTTCACAGATGACCAGCAATTTCACCTATGTTTAAGATCGCTTGTCAGGTAACTATGAGACTGAGTGCTTTGTTTAACTGTCAGGAGCTATGTACTCGCGCTTTACTCGTCAGCGTTGAAACTTCCTTTCGTGCTAGGTGATGGCAGATAAAATGGTCATTAGCAGCTTTGGTCTAGCCGCGTTGTTGTACAATCTTAACATGTATTACAAATATATGGCTTTCATAAACATAGGTTCGTCATTCACAAGTGTGTTGTTAAAAGAAACCAGCTGGTTTTGCTGTTCGACATGACTTTAAATAAGATTAACAGCGCAATCCTGCAAAGTGAATTAAAACGCCTAATTTTGCTGCATATATTTAACACAAACATTAACTTTCAAGACAAGGCTTATTGTCAGGTTGTTGGAGTGGTGCTAGTCAGTCTATTTGATCCAGGTGTAGTTGATATCTTCGTGGTTAAACTGCAAAAAGCAAATGGCCAGTAAATCGGACAGTTTGGTCCTCTATGGAAGGTATTTTAATGACAATTGTAGTCACAAATGATCGGATGCATGCAACAGAATGGCCAGACCAAAAGAACTATTTACATCCAATTATTCGTTACATTTTAGAAAGCGGGATTATTGACCGACTGTCGTTTCTGGATGTCAGTATGAATAAGAAAAGGAATGGGTCCATTCAACGTGCTATATATCAGAAGAATACGTGGGTCGATCAATACCTACGCGTTGTTCCAGTAGCCTATAAAAGAAGACTGGTATGAACGCCATTCGACCTGGCCAGATGGCTTTTTATTAGTGACACTGTGGATGATAAACTCCGTCAAATAGAACAGACTTTGTGAGATAACGGTTATCCGAGAGGATTTATGGGAGCATTCAACATGAACAATGTGCAAAGTAATTCTCAACCCAGTTCCCAAGAATACAGCAGTTTAACAACTGCCGCTCAAAAAAGATAATGTTTGTCGAATATTCGAAACCGTTTAAGGTAAACTGTTGCTCGCGCGTTCTTGGCTGTGAAGACGGTGATCGTGTACAGAACGATACGAATTCCCTGCCTTCGATTAAGCAACTGACGCCTCCGATCACCAGACCAACGTAAACTATGAATGAGAATGTGGACGTGGAGCATCCCATGTTGGAAGAACTGAATGTCAGCTTACAACCAGGGTTGCCGAACACTTACCGAAATGGGTTCAACAAACGACCACACAATCAGACAACTTGACACCAAACACCCGAAAAAATCCAGCGTCACCGACTGCCAAGCATCACTTGGTGACGCAACGTGATTGACTCGTCAAGGACACTTCATATCCTGTTTTGAACTCAAAACAAACGTTTGCTACGATATGCCGGGGCTGTTGCAATCAGACACCGACATCCCATTTTGTGTGTACAAAAAATTCGTGACATTGATGCTGTCGTGTAGGAACCGAACTGGTTTAGAACGCTGACCTTTTGTGATTGTTTTGTGGTTTGTAATTTTGCACTTTCTACCAGGTCTACAGTAAACACCAGTAGAGATGCAGCTCGAGCATAAATCGTATCCTCTCAGTCTTTTGTCGGCTCTACTGAAGTTTATAATCCGTTTGGAGAAGGAAAACTTGTGGTTGTCTTCATGTTAACGTGACTGTTTGTCTGAGTGTGCAACACACGTTTGGTCGTTGGTGCTAATCAAGACATTTAACGGTTGTCGACATCGTGCGATGTGAGAATCAGAGCCCCATTTGCGATGTACTGTAGGGTCGTGAGAGTAAGAAATGTCAGTTCGCCCAAATGCGAAACCTGACATTGTCGGGCAGTTTTCTTTGGGGCTTTCTCGCATTTGGACGGCAAAATGTTTACCCATCTTGTCGTTCACGACGGTTACATCAAGTCAGTTGCTTAGGGAGCTGCAGTCTGAACTCTCAATACACGTTCTAGATGTTCGGCTGTTCAACTATTTTGTAACTCGCTCTACAAACGTCATTTCACTGAGTGAGATGACATCATTAGTGCGTGCGAGCTTGAGCATATAGGTTTGGGGATTGTGGTTTGCAAAATGAACGCCGTGCTTGGTGGACAACACTTCACCTAAACCATCGACACGAGCTACCAAATCTACCAACGTTTTCACCGGTCACGAAGCTGTAGACACGCACAACGTTAAAGAATATTCACCGCTGACACCTTTACCTGCAGAAAATCCTCAATGCGTGAAAAATCACTCTTCTCCCATGAGCGACACGGTTTGTCTCCAAAGTAAAGGAATGAATTTGGCACACACGGTATCTTAGATGCCAACTTGAGGGGTATAAACATACAACAACCTTGTCATAGTCTGGAACAGAAAATTAGCCAGATTTTTCGGCAATGTCAAGTTTGTGAGTGAAGACTGCACATCTCGCCAGTTAGCAGACGGAAATAAGACTGATTGGTTTTGTCTACCATGTCTTCTGGCGATGACTTTTTTACATGACAAGAGTTTCTTTTCCAGTTTGCCTGCCTCGTGATACAGTGCGAGTAGGTAATACTTGAACAGCAGCCGAAGCAGGCTTTCCCCCAAATGAACTTGAAAAGTCAATCTAGTAGTGGTGCATTGCACGATCTTCATTCGAACTGATTATCGAATACATACTGCAGAAATGAAAATTACAAAATACGATCGTCTACGGAGAATGCCTTTTCAATCGTGGATAATGTCCACGGGCGTTACTAAGTTGGTGCTAATTTGATAAACAGTTTCTTTCGAACACAAGTGGAAGCTCCAACCGTTTAATGACAGTTGCCTAGGTAAAGTGGAGTAAGCGTTTATTCTGAAGCTTGAAGATGACTGGGAATGCCAACGGTCTGTTAATGTCGTGATTTTTCCGGAGCACATGACGCGTAATAGGTGAAACTGGCGTCTTGTGTGAATGACCTTTGGCCATACCTGCACATGGTTGCGTAAATGCTATGCCAACCCGACTCGCAGCTGGTTCTACGTCACTCCTGTGTATGCGGAACTTTACCCATACGAATATTGATATATCCAGTGGGGGATGAGAAAGAAATGTAGACGATTCTTAATGGCAAACGTTGGCATTCTAGTTGTGTCAAGACTGAGAACTACTTTAGCCACTTAGAAAACTCGTTTAACAGCGGAGATTAATCGATATTTCAAGAGTAGATAAACATTTTTTTCCTTGAAAGAAAATCCAATAAATACAGCTTTTGACAAACCTAAATGGACTGGTTGGTTGTTGACCTTTGGTCTGTTAAATCGTTCCATAAACCGTTTTGTTTAAGTATGTCTTCAAGGTTATACAATCGACGAAGAGTATCATCATCGCTACACCATCGGCCCCATACAAAGCAGCTTCACTTATGAGAGAACGCTTTGAATTATCCCACCAAGTTGGAACCACAAAAGGTATAAAAATTGCTGAACATCACTTCCGTTACTAATCATTAATGAGAAATTTGATTAATGCAATTGAGCGAGGGCAGCTGGCTAAAGTATACCTCGGAATGCCGAAGCTGCAGTCATATGCGAGTGGTACTCAGTTTACACTATTTCTTTATTGCATACTGTCTACCGGAATCTTTACTCTTGCTCACCAAGAGGATAACACTTTTATCCTATAGAGTTCGAAAATGGGGAGATATTCTACTCATTCACCCCCTGGAATAGTAACGAGCCGCAACCTTCTTAACACAACTCTTCCGAATTGTGCGAACGGATCAATCACATCAGCACTTGTTTGTTTGCAGGGTGTAGACACCTTGATGCTGAATGTTTGAATATGGACGTAGTCATTCTCAGTAGTTAGGTCCCTTCCCGTCCCCTTCTTTTTCCTTCTGTCTTTCTATATAGGGTTTGCTGTTTCTTCATGGTTGTGTGGCAGTTAAGCATTAGTGTGAATCACTGATGTATTGCTGTCTATGATGATGATGATGATGATGATGATGATGATGATGATGATGATGATTTTGTTCCTAACAAGCATGTATATTTCATTATGTGCTCTCGAGGCAAGATTCGGCCATACTTTGAGACTAACTTTGGTCTTTTGTATTTTTACATGTTGCACATCTAAAAACCTTTGAATATCTACTGAATTTTTGTTTGCAGTTCAGACCAAAATGCCACCTGAACTGTGAGTTATCATTTTTTACGAATGTGAATAATGACTAATCATCCCCTTTGATGACCTGATTTCATGATCCGGGTTCTCGAAGACAAAAATCAGTTGCTTTTGTTGATGTGAAATTGTGGTTTCCTGTTAGAACAGGAATAGTTGCATTAGCACCAGACAAAGACATCCAATCTAAAACGTTCTACAATTGGATCTGAACAGAAGGATAGTAAATTGAGTTAGAAAACGAAAAAAATCAAAGAGTTTGGGGAAGGTAACAAGGTTTTCAAATAGCCAGCCTCTGGAAAACTATGTTACACGGGGAGTAAGGAAACTAAAAGAACAAACGAGAAGGATGAAACATCGGACAAAACAGACTGAGAGTGTGGTGGAAAACAGGCACTTTGTGGTTGTGGATTTCTTCATATTCAACCTTCAAGTCTGTCACTCTGAGGTCATCAGCTTGTAAAATTCTACAAGATTAACAAATAGTTGAGAACATAGTACAACACTTTAAACAGACTATCATAGCGAGCAAAAAATTCCATAAGACCACTTGAAATTCAAATTCGTTCTTTTGTAATTCAGTCGTTACTGTACATTTGTAGTTAGTGCTGTGAAGTTCAAATGCTTGAAACCATCCTTATTTGCAAAAAGAATAGACCGTTCTAATTGCCGATAAGTAAGTCCAAAATCAGTAATCCTAAAAACAACTACATACCTGTTTGGCTGGACGAATACTGAATGACCGATGACAAAATAGTTTGTCTGACAAAGTCCTGCCTGGAACAGGCAGGCAACCATTTCTTAGGAAACAGAATGATCAGCATGCACGTACACTAGCTTTTATTGACTGGCAGGTCCTGAAAGTGTTTTCAAATAACTCCGCAAGCATTGGTTTTTCTAACACTTACGGCTTTTACTGTCAATCATCTGTAACAATGACCGGCGTTGTTGGGACATCTTGCTTGGGCGTCCCCAAACTGCAAATTGACGAGTTTCAGTCAGTCCTTAAGTGCACGAAATCGTCAATGAATCGTGCCATTTAGTAGTAATTATGTGAACTAAGTTCCGGCAATTTTAACTCACCATCGAAGTCAACAAACCCGGAACCATCTGTGTCAGTATCACGAATCATGTCATCGATTTCTTCTTCGGTCAGGTCGTCGCCCAGTTCTTTCAAAATCCACCTGTATTGAAATGTGGAAACAGCAAAGTGAAGTCGAACTTGAAAAGAAAAATAGCTTCAGATTTTTCCTGGAACCCGACATCCCTGGTCTAACGAAAACCAAAGGCAAAACATGGGTCATTTGAGTAGGAAGTTCTTCCTCAGGAGTTTTGAACGGTGGTTTTATAGATTTGCAAGATTCACGTACGTAACTTTCGTGGTTGACGCGAATAGTGGAGGAGGCCACACTTGCACACGATGCAACAACTCAAATTAGGGTCATTTTGCTATACTGCTAAAAGTACTTGCAATTTATTGTAACCATTAACCGTACCCATGAATTCTCTGGTGTCTTATTAAAAAGGCCTCATGGATACTAATTCCGGTGGAGACGTACGTTCTACAAATTACTCCGGAATTTATGTGCAGAATGACTGGAGTGGTGATACTTCTGTCATCCAGTGTGGTCTGAAGGGTTTGTTAGTCGTGTTCACACGACTTACTAAGGCGGGACTCACATCTGTGGTGGTACCACTCCTGTGACAGTTTTGAGTACTCATTCATGAATTGGCTGTAATACGATCTAATTTCTTGTTCACTTACAAGTAATGTTCTTACCGGGACTAGAAAACCGGCCACACTTTCGTGGAACGACCATGTTGACCATTACGCCATTGACTTCATATTGAGGCACGGCAGAATGTTTATTTGCAAACGCTCACTCACAATGGTGCATGAGTGTTCATTACGGGAATTTCTTGTATTGCACACAATTGCTAGAATGACAAAGAAGATGCCTCTTATTCAGTGGAGTTGCTAAACGACAGATCCAAGTCGTCGATGCCTGGTCCGTTCATTTCACTTTACCAGCTTTTATTTGTCTTGGCCCATTTCATAAATCTCTGTACCCTCACTAATCATTAGTATCCATCACTAGTTTACCTTATTCTAAGACAACTGCCTTGCCATTAGTGTCATGACATAAAGTCCCCGATCTGCCGGTTTCCCAAATATTATTCAGTTGAAGCAATCAAACTGAGTTGCACATTTTATAAGAGATCACCTGGGTATTTCGCAGGGGAAAATGGAAATGAGCCCAATGATACTCTGCGAACAATTCTAACGTCACACTAACAAAAGTAAATCGGTTCCGTGCCCATGAACATGGTGGTAGTCGGGTTTATGTTCAAAGCACTGTCACTAACGTGTCAAAATATTTTCCATAAGTTGGGACACTTAGAGCACATGACAGTTAGAGTCCCTCTCAAACCTACCAACTCGTTTGTCTCTGTCTGTTGCGAAATAAAAGTCTGTACCACATGCTTGTCATTGTCTCCATTAGTTTCTAAGTAATTTAAAAAATATTTTCGTTGGCAGAAAGGTGACAAGGCTTGGGATTAGAAATGAGGAGTTTGTGCCACTGCAACCAATAAATACAGCATCAATTTTACTGCAGAGTGACTTTCCCTGGTCAGTTAACACAACGTGTTATATTCTAATCAGACCAAGAACCAAGGCTTCGTAAGCCTATCCTACAAATTTGAACAGCGTGTAAATTATGAAATCTCCACTGAATCTGTAACCTTCGCTCTGCCTTTCTTTCAGTTTTAAATAACGATAAAGAGAGCTAGTTGTGAGGAAATCCATGTATCAGATTTGCAGCTGGCTAACAATCATTATTCTACTTACCAAATGAATTTTTGGTAAATTCTAGGTTTTCGAATGGTTCCCTATAAAGTTCAAATTTTCCTATTGTATGTTCATAACTTTTCATCAGGACTGGTTCACAGACTTACCTGAGATCTTCCACATCAATTTCACCACGTTTGTTCTTATCGAGAACCCGAAAAGCGTCCCGCAGATCGCGCTCGTCTTGCTCTTCTTGCAAACTTTTGCCATAGCAGATTAGGAAACCATTGAAATCAATGAAGCCAGTGGCTACATTGGGAAGATGTGTATAAGAAGTAAGTTGCATGATTAAAAGCCATAGTGCAGTCGTCGTTTGCTGAGATATTTACTCATTTTGAATAATTCCTTCGTGAGCAGCTGTTAGAAAGTCAACATATGTTTAGCTCTATTGACCGTTCGTCCATCCACATGGGAATTAAAAATTTCGGCAATGACAAGGACAGGCAAAAAAGCTTTCAAAGTTGAACCACTCCAAACAACTTAGCGGTGGGATCATTAAGTTCGCTTTTGCTTGGAAGATGGTTTTTCTATGTTCTGGACCCCACTGTACTTATTGTTTTAGAAAGTTGCTACAGAATATTCACACCTGACATTTCTAATAATTGTATACAGCTGAACAGTGGTGCTGTCATTTTTTCCCTCTACCCATCTACATTCTCAATAGGCTGGCGTCCTGCAACCTTGATGTCCTTCGACCCGGTTGAGGTCTACTGATCGTCTTAACAACCGGATTCACCTGAAACCAAAACTGTACTCATAAATTATATTTAAGTTCTAATATTAGGCTACTAACACCGTTCATGCCTTGATATAATCTATTTCATCACATAAAGAATG
Source organism: Paragonimus westermani (assembly GCA_008508345.1). Taxonomy (NCBI): domain Eukaryota; kingdom Metazoa; phylum Platyhelminthes; class Trematoda; order Plagiorchiida; family Troglotrematidae; genus Paragonimus; species Paragonimus westermani. The sequence goes on along the minus strand of QNGE01003068.1, from coordinate 76,655 downwards.
AATTATGGACGTATAAACATCAGCGATACCCACCGTCATCATCAACTTGATCTGCCCATTCCTTGAGAGTGTCGGGTTTGACCTTCAAATTCAGCGCACGGAATGCTGGCCCTAAGTCAGTTGTGCTGATTTTGTCTTGTCCTCTCTTGTCGTATCGTTTGAAGACATCTTTGGCAGCTGATAAACGGTAGAAATACACGTGTATGTTTAGCGAAATTAACTGGTAGCATTTTCATAGTGTACTTTGAAATCATTCCGTTTTCATAATTATCAATACAAAAATCGGAACCGTAAATTCCAGGTCCAAATGAGGCTGCCATTCTTTTGGATGTTTTGGATTTTTGCATGAAGACCTAAGGAATGATTCAATTTTTTCAACACTCGTGAAGACATATCCACTCTAATTGTAACTAATGTTCAGTTATTATAACGGAAATGACTGGGTTCCAAGGTTCTAAACGTTAAGAGAAGGGCGTTGTTTGTCTGTTTAAACAAGCTTCAAAGATTACTGGGTTTGGGACTGTTAGCTCAATAGGCAGTTGTTTGCTTCTGGTAAAATTCAGACCGAGTCGAGTGTTGTGATTTGTCTTGTTTAGTTTTTTGTGGGCTCATCTAATGGGTGCAGTCAAATAATGTATACATGAACTTCTATATCTTCACAGGCTTTTTTGTGCACAAACGTTTTTTTAAAATATGTTTTGCTACAAATCGGTACTCATTTTCCGACAGGATGGAGTGAATTTAAGGATGATTTCTGACTAGTAATCCAAACCATGAATGTAGTTTTAAATGTGCCTGTATCTTAGACATGTTCTCTTATTAAGGCTTAAGTGTCGCAGCCTAGTTGTTCATACGTAATGGGAATATCAGATTTTGACAACAACCTTTAAGGATGGAAGGTAGGTTATCAAAACAACTTTTTCCGATCACACGAAATTGTAAAATCACTGTACTTTTTTATACTATACTAGACTGCTCGATGTTTTTTTTTATTATGTCAGACTATACGTTTGTCAACTAACGTTATGTTCTGCCTAGGTGCCTAACAGAAACCTATATCACCCTCCTACAGATATGTGCAATTCGATTCAAAAGCCAAACGAGCTAGGCTCAAGTTAGACCACTGTGGCGAGAGCTACGATGGCGAAATCTCTAAACAAATGTACGATTTGTTACATATTATCTGTAGAAACAACTGATACGGACAATTTAAGATGAAGCGTAACCATCCTCTCTTCCAGAAAGCTGCTTAGGAATATACACACAAACGGTTTTAAACAAGGACCATCAGAAATGATCTCACTTTTCTACTGACAACATCGAAAGCAACGGCTCTTTTTCGCCACCCTACCTATTGGTAGTTCTATGTCATTTTTGAAAATTTTACCAAAACAGACTACCGTGCTTTTGTGACACTGCAAGATGAAAATGTTTGGCAGGTAGTTACGGTGAGCATTTTGACCCAACGACCACAATATTGGCCTAAAAATTCAAGCAGCACCCCGTTGACCCTGTGTAGATGATCATCAGTCGCAATCAGAAACTGCCATAGGCGCTAATCGGGAGAACTGTAGTCAGCGAAACATCAGTCGGATTTGTTAAACAAGCAATCTGAATCATCGGTTGAACACGAAAGTAATTTGTGTCAATAATCCAAATGAATGTGCCATTTCACTGTTCCATAATTTAAATTCTTCAGTGGTGTAACTGACACTGTCCATTGGCTACAGACAACAATCAAGTTACAAAGACGCAGTGTTAATTGCGTTTAACTTCCGCATTACATTCTTTATCGGAATGATATAGAAAATATGTTTAATTCTGTTAGATCTTGGTCGGGTAGGCCGAGCAGGCAAGTGAGGCTTAAATCTAATATGCTGCAGTGTTTATCCAAGCATTGCAATTATTAAATCTACGGTAAATCAGAAGAGAGAGTTTAACCAATCAGTCGTTTTGCAAATGCTGACATCCCTCGTACCTCATGGATGAGGAAAATGACGCGACCAACTTATTTCGTAGTGAATACAGTGAAAGTTCATATCGTTTTTGTGGAGGTCACTGCATCTACTGTAACAAGATGACGTTCAACAAGGACAATATCTTAAAGTAGATCACCTATTTACCGAATTGTAAGTGGTACGTGTTCGTTGGTCGAAAATCGTTGGTAGGTCGTAGCCGTTTTCATGGGTTTTATCATTCATTAGGTAGGTTTGCCGGATAGTTCTCAACCACACCTTCTGCTACACCAATGGCAGGCACGCTTATCTACGAACTCAATTCGGTCGGATACATATGACAATAGTTTTATTGTAAATGGGTTATTATCTCCAGTTTCCCTGTGTTGTTACTGTACTAATAGGGTGCGCGGTCGATATTCACTGGATGCATATTTGATTACTGGCAGTTACCACGATATCGCCAATGTGCCATCAACGAACTCCGATCACCAAACATATGTTACATATGCCAGCGTGAATTCGAAATCATCCGGGATCTCGATATTGGTAGAGGTTCTACACACTTCCTTCAAATACTCTTGATATCTACACATGAATTTTTAAGCTCTGTTGCGTGTGACACACACGGTGAGACTAGAGCACCGGTGTGCGGGTGTGTATCTACGTCTGCGCTCATATTCATTATGTTCTTTTTGTTTACAACAGAGATATAATGGCCATTCTATCTTATCTTGAATAAGCTGATGTTCAGTTACTTACACTGTCAAATCCTGATAAATAAGCGGGCTGTGGACCTGTGCTAGGAGTTCTCAGATAATTTCTTAAACTTTGATTCATTTACTGGTAAAGGTCTGTTGATGCGTTGGTAGTGAACGAGGCCCTGTAGAAGATTGGTCAGGAGGTGATAACCTTTAACACTGAACACGCCAGCCAGTTTTCGCACAACAATCTGGAAGTTGCTCCGTGGATACCTACAGCAACACGTCCGGTGTTTCGCCTTGTAACATTGATTCAACACATACATTTAAACCAACTTGACTAGTTGTACCGTTTTCCAATCTAACCAATGATGACAATGCATAAAAGTTTCTAAGTTACTGCTTTTGTGTAGTTTAACCAGAACCAGTATGATTGGAAGAAAAACACAATATCCAAACTCCATGTGGATCAACGCAGTTCGGTGAGAATTTATGTAAATTAGCAAAAGCGGAAACAGGTTTCGACGAAAGTGATCTAACGAAAGAGATGAAAACAGCTTGCTTCTTACCGGCATTCGCGCCTAATGGTCGTTTAACCGTGATCCTTCTACCTGTCATATCAGCATTTAGGGAGTGGTCTAGCTGCAAAATATCGGTTCCTACTCCAACCGTACCATTTGTTGAGAGATCTGCTTTCGCTATACCTAAATCGTCTAATCACGGGTAATTTGCTTAAGCCATAACATCAAATGCACCCACTAACTTACAGTCGGCGGTTATTCGAATTCTTGGACTGTGCAGCCAGAATCTATGTTGATAGCTTAGTCATTTGATTCGTACATTTCGGAAACTAAGCCAACTCAGAAAGCTTGGCGAACAAAATCTTTCCGGCAGAGTTTTGGTGCCTTTAATCTCTCACAAACGCATCAGGTCAACTCTTGTTGTCTGTTTAGGCGTGTGTTCTAAATGTCTGACAAGCTGCTGACAAGTTCAGTTCCAGCTACCCAGTATTATTTTAATCCCTCACATTATATACTCACTAGTACTCGGGCAGTTGTCGGTTCGTTCGATGAACAGCGATAATTTCATTGTAGTGTCGGACCACTATTCAGTTAAAAACAACCAGTGCTTGCTACCGATTTCACGAAACTACTATGACGGGTTTCGTACCTGTTTGAGTCACTCAGATAGAGGCTGTAGGATTTTTCTATTCAATAAAAGAACATCAAGACATAGGCCAACTAGCCGCATCGTTCACTCTGAAGTAATGCTCTCAGAACTGTCGACGAGAAGTTTGTTGGTTCGAGTCTCGTTCAGGTTAAAGTTTCGTGGGAAGTCTAACCAACCACTAAACCGGGCATACATGAGTTTGTCAGTTTTGGGACTAACATTGTGTGACTTTAACATCGAAGTAACTCTGTTGTTCATGCCCTACTACGAAGCAGCGATGATTAGACAGTTTGTGCAATTGTATAAATAACTGTTCGACTCACTTTTGACCTGGTCTTCTTGAATAGTGAAATCATCGATTTTGAAGGCCTAAGATGAGATTTGATACGAAAGAAGAGATTAGTACAAACTACAGTTTCGGTATCTTCAATGTTTTGCATGGAAAATAAGTAACAGGGCATATGTGTCCGGTGATAACCAACAGTAACTTTACCTGAAACGCCTGAAAAGTGTGAACGTCACGGAATAAAACCACCTGTCTTGACGCACCCTGTGGACAAGTTGAGGGTGTTCTCTGAACTAGCGCAAAACGTGTCATCTGATAGCTCCTCTAACCTTTTTTCCCCACGAATCACTGTCTTATTTTGTCCATTGTCATAAATTTACTGCAGATGTTTGAATGCACCTGATGTCTGTGTTCAAACAATTCATTCTGTGTCTGATTGGCATGACGTTTTTTGCAAGACCTCAACCCTGCGAAGGCTTACCCTAATCGTTTGAAGTGGAATGGTTGGAACGGAAATCACCTTGCCAATGAGATTGCGCGCTGAATAGTTTTGATCGAGGCCTTTCTAATCGAAGCCCTCTCGACCCACCACCATCATGAACCACCATGCCGTTTGAGGGGCTACTCGATAGAATGGATCTTTTCGCCTACTTAGGCGACAACATCCCATTAGTTTGTTACAGATATTAATAGGCAATAACAAACTGAAACGCAGCCGTCTCCAAGTTGCAGTCTTCCTGGTGTCGAAACGAACATTTGGTTGTCCCTAAATAGATGCCAATATGAGATATGGCGTTATAGATCTGTGAAATGGTTTTTCTTGAAAATGTTTTATGAATATCTGCAGTGGTTGACCTCTTTTACTTCGGTCGTTTAGCTCACAACAATTGATATGATGACGTGATCACCACTCTCATTTACCACCGCGTATTCTGGGAAACTCTGGATAGGTGATCAGTTGTCCAACTAATGATACTGCACAGACTGCGATAGTTTGGTCACGTACCATGCATACCAGCCGAAGGTTGCCACACACCGTGAATTAAGAAATTGAACCGGCAACATGTCGCCGAAGAGGCGGGGTAACCAAGCAACCACATGGTTTTGAAATATGAAGATCCTGTCTGCTGCAGTGATGGATGACCTACCGATTACTTAGGTCAGTAACTAGGGTCACTATCCGATAAAGCAGCTTGTTATAGTCACCGCTTGGCAACCGCAAATATTTCTGGTTTTTCTGGTTTACACCTGTTCCATTCGTTTTTTCTCTACCTTTGATAATTTCTTCCTGGAGTTATCTTCCATCACTCTGCTGGAGATCTCGAGCCACAGCACCGTTCGCTAACTCAGGCTGATTATGGCGAAAGTATTACCTCGTTACCACCAATTTAGCCCCAATATTTCCTGATAATCATTGATTTAATCAAGTGCAGAATATAAATGGTCAAATTTTTAAATGGGTTCAAGTTCTTGTATCTATAGAAATGGTTTTCTAAATCGCCTTATTGATAAACCTGGCTACACATCCATCTAGCTGGGTTGATTTTTACACCTTACCACATTAAAAATAATCGGGCTTTATGCACCTGCTGTTAAGTTTCACCGACTGCTGCTTCGAGTCATCAGAATTTCACTCTTAATTTTTATGTCAGAAACCTGGTTCGTCAGTGTTCCGCTGGAAATTTTTTAACATTGTATTATGCAGATTAGTTACTGCGATCCAGGCGGTTGAATGGGCAACGGATCTACCGAAACACCCAGACAGATTGCTGTATGCATCTTACAAAACTCGATTGCTTCGTGGTTTACAGGACGGTGTGAGTCGATCAGATCAGTATTGATATCTAATATTCCAAAAACAGCCACATATTTCGAACAAAATATAATGCATATTAATCCCGATGAGCGCCGAAGTTTTTAGGAGTGGTGATGACCAAACAAGTATGCTGAAAGACTTTAGTTGGACCAAATAACTTATGGAGTTAAACTCTGAAGGCAACTAGAGGAAGAAAGCAGTATCCAGTGTATGGCCTCCATTATCGAGTTAATTGCACCGTCTAAATGACGTAAAACCATAAGGATACCACTCATGATCATGCTCTTTACTGGCGGCAGTACAGTGGAGTGATAACGGAGAAAAATTCCGAATGAGCGTTGTAAGTCCAACCGAGTAACTAACATGCTGATAAAAGACGCCTGTAAAGGCTGCAATTGCCCACTTTATTAATGTTGCACATGCACGCTAGGAAAGTCACATCTGGAAACCAGCCCTTCTTGTTTTGTTCACACTGTGGATTGTTAGTTTGGTACTCTCACACAACCTCTTTGTGCACGTCTCAAGATGCATAGAGGCGTGATCAGACGTGATCCCATTTGGTGGCACAATTCGGCTGTTTCGGCCGCCAGATATCTGCTAGAGATCAGTTTTGTGATTGATCCGACAAACACTTTCAGCGAGTTGATGTGTCATCTCAAGCCCGTCGTCAGTAAGTCACTTGTGTCGCTACTGGTCACGCACAAAAAGCCAGTCTTTTGTGTGTGCAAAATTTATCGATATTGATCCTTAGTTTCATCTGGTTTGACAAATGACAGACTAATATATGTATATATTTGATTCATGAATCTTAATAGTTCAAATCACATTCGTGCCTTATCGTTATTATGTGAAGCAGCTGAGGAGAGCATACGAAACAGTATCACTATCTTTCAACATGCTATCTGATTTCCTTACTCATTTTGATCATGGTACACTGAGAACTAACTAATTTTCCAAAAATTCAACGCCACCGCTTTGATGAATAAAACCTGCGTAAATACAGGATTTTCTGCTCGCAATATTTATTCTTATGAAAATACTAGGTTCAACCGTAAAGGTAGTGTCCAATAGGGCGACTGATCTAATGTCCACAATTTTCCAGCTAAACTGCTCACTACTTAATATCCCAGAACAGATACCATTAAAGTACAAAGGGTTGCTGCCGTATGGAGACCACGTGGCATTTTGTGTGATAGCACAGCCTGAGTGTACAGTAGGATACTTCACACTGAATGCATTGTAAGCTGGTTTAGGTGGCTGGGAATAATGTAAGTCCCAGCAGTCCGGAAAGTAGACAGAAGGCTATGTACAGAAAATAAGATTATCAGTTGAGTACCAAATGTAGTCACTCAATTTTGGCAGAAGTGCTTTGGCAACGAATGTCTTTGACAAGTGCTTGTCCACCGTTGCACGACCTACACGAAAGCAGGGAGTGCGTATTTTCTCATAGGACTAAGTCATTTCTATATATTTTCAAATCCACAAGTGGTTAAGAAATGTCTTTCCGTTTGAGAGGCGTACCATCTCGCTTCCTGCTAGTTTTTCAAAGTAACATTTTTATTTATTACATGTAAGCAGTGATGTTTCCATGTTTATTGATTCTGGCGTTGAATGGGCTGCTTTATCTCCATTGTTTCCCGTATGACAGAGTTTCTGTTCAAGTACCGCATATCACCTTCTGCAAGTGGATGCCTTTAGGTCGACAGATGTATTGATCTGGCAGTACGAGCGAAAACGAAACAATCGAAAGCTGGACTTGTGAAATTGGATGCAGATCATTGGTCAGAAAACATCCACGGGTACTAGTAATGGGACAGTCTAATGCACACAAAATAATGTACTACGTGTAGGTTAATAAAACAGGTGGGTACACTAGGGGTTGTCCATGAGCCATTTTGGGCTGCCGTGACTGAGAGAACGTTTGTTTCGTACTAGTTAACTCGGCTCTATCCCTGTTTTCCAAATATTTCGTAGTTTACCTTGAGGTAATTACTTAGTCTGGAGTTTTTTTCATACAGAGAAAGGCAGATGTCTATATTTCGAACGAGACTACGGGGGTATTAACTTGGAAGCAAACCACAAACCGAAAACTGTACATAATATCAGGGTGTGCCCTGTGGGGAGGTGCTACCGTAACAAACGGCCAACGTCATCCCAACTCGGGTTTTTGACAGTAAACAGGAAAATTTTATTTCATGTTAGAGGATTAATATCATTCGTAACGGTCTTAAGCTTGAAATGATTGCGCGACCTTCTAGTTTGCAACAGTAACTATTGTCTTGGTAACTTTTTGTTTTTAATCACGCAAATGTAAATTTGCCAGTTGCATTTCGAGTACGAAAATAGGTAGCAGGCTGACAGTTGCACGTTCATTACTATTAAATGTACTGGCGGTTGATAATCAAACAAGTGTGCACAATACCAGTACTGTCAACTACCGTGAATATCTCAGATTACACTGTGTCAAAAGATTCTATATGACTTTCCATCCAACAAAGACTGATGACATTATGGTTTTCCCTTCGTGGGCTTGCTCAAGCGCTTCAAAACTTTCCAACCGAGCTGTCGGCTGCGCCAATCACCATCACGTTGGGCGCAACCGAATTGACATTTCTGAAAGCTTAGCTACATTCGACTGTGGACGACACTCACGTTGAGAGGAGAAACTAACTGTGTGGTTTACTCCAATCCGTAACGCACGATGAAGACTTCTCAGTTAAATTAATATCGTTCAGTATATTGAAGTTGTGAACCGATAGGTGGTCAACAAAGGCGATATTTTTACTAAAGAATCAACATGGGTAGGACAAAGCTTAACACCCTCGTCTCACGAAAACAAACTAACAATTCTTCCCATCGGTTTACGAACAAAGTAAACCAATGTGGCTGAACTACACAACATCACGACAGTTTGTTCAGACTGCTAACACTCTTATGGAGAATGTTTCTCACGAAGAATATGACAGAACAGTGACCACCTTCTCCTGTGACCTTAATGAGGAATAAACTCACCTTGACCTATGTGCTCTTCAAAGACGACTTTGTGAAGGTTTTTCTCATCCGCATCCACAACAAAAGACCTCACGGGTCGTAACTTTGCGTACCTAACCCCCCAGTATATGCATGGTACATATGACAATCTGACAGGCAAGAATCCCAAGGAACGTAATTGGTTATTCAGCCTTCTGCTAGTTTCGGTGCACGATAGGATATGTATAGGAAATCCTCCACTAGTACGGCTTTGGCGAGGATTCAGAAAAATGGCAGTAAGATCTACCGTCGAGTATCTAAGAGACGTGGCCATGCTACAAATGCTGTTCACCTAGTTGTGTTAAACTACACAACACTGGGACTGCACCTGAGAACAGCCTGTTGCTGGAACGGTTTGACAACTGAAATCAAAACGAGTAAACTACCCCAAGCTGTGCTTTTCTATCGCGTTATCCTAGCAGTCAAATTAGGCTACCACTGACGGAGTGCCTAGACCGTTTTGGTAGTGACCGTTTCACTCCGTCGTTATTCAAAACCCACGGACTTCTCTCAATTTTTCAACCATGTTTTTTGTATTCTATAGAAATTTACTGACCAGATGAGGATTTTCTCTTAAACATTTGATTTTCCCTTTTCCAAACTTTCAGCAACAAAAATCGAAAAAAGTGGCGAAGAAAAAATGATTGTGTCATGGAGTGCTGCCATATTTAATGACTGGCAAATGTCAATGAGGATTAGACCAAGTCTCTTTCTCTTCCCACGATTCGTTTAGTGAGGGTCGAACAGCTTTGTTGATCAAGATATTTCATCTGCCAATTGATACGAAGTAAACCTGACTGAGATTTGGAATTGGTTACACTTAAGGATTGACGCTTGACCTGAAGATCTTCTAACAATGCGTGTATAAAACGTTGATTTGATCTGTTTAAACCAATAAATCAACCTATGATGGGATTCTAGTGATGATGATGTGTGTGGTTTTGTCCCGCGAAAATCCATGCGATATAGCGTGTCGTGTTCTCATAGACAAATGTCTACATCAATAAGGCCAAAATCTGTGGGCTTTATTTCTTGTGCAGTTAGCAACGCTATGATGATAAATTTGGTAACAGTCTTGTATACGAAATTTTATTTATCACTACTCCGTCATGTTTCGACACCTGTAGTTGTGCTGCATGCTCATGTAACCACTCGGCAATACTCAACTGGAAATGCTCATGCCATGAGTTAATACTCATGGTACAAATGTAATTGCGGGGATAACAGCGACCAAATATAGTAAAACCTGTTTATATTCTCTTTACCTAAAGAATGAAATTTCCATCAGCACACAGGCATCACACATTTTCTACTTTGGTCAACCAGGACCTTTTTCCGATCGACGGGCAAAGCGTTCCCTACAAATCGTCGCTGACACCGAAGAGCTGATGTTACTCCGGCGGATGCAACGTTTAACGTGAGGTTTCAAGCGGGCCCTGTGCAGCTGACAGCTCATTGAATATTTTTGAAATGAAATCCGGTAGGCTGTCCGTTTGTTCATCTGATCGTCTGGAATGGTAACCCGAACTAAGCAGCGGATTAAAACGGTGGACATATATGGCTGACTTGTTAAAGTCTTCGTAGTGAGTTCATCAACTTTATGATACATGTGTGAATGGGACATTCAGATAAAACGATCACCTGCCAAGTTTGACTGATTTCCAAATCAACCTCTTTGTCCATCCTGGTTCGGTTGAACCAACTAGTGGTTACTATTCAGAGTTACGCAGATGGTTTTCGGCACGAGTAGGCAGTTGAAGAACCTGTATGCGGAGGTCATGAACAAACAGTTTTCTTATCCGGCAAAGCATTAAGTTATAAAGACAAGAAGGGGCTGACGCAACAGGGAGAGGGTTGTTCCACAGAAATGTGAAACGATCTCGTTAAAATATGCAGGCTCCGTCAGTGCAGCTTTCAACAGCATATTGGAAACTACCTGTGTATACAGATCAGGAAGCTCGTCTGTGCTTAATCAGCCTTGTTGCTAAACAGAGATATATTGCTAACTGAACAAGTTAGTTGTGGTCTTATCGAGAATAAACTAGCAAGTGAACTTAGACTACCGTTTCGTTTGAGAAATACTTATGCAAGGTATTTCATTGCTATCAATCGGATAACAGCTTATGTATCACACAGCAAAGGGAGTTCTTACCAGGTCCAACTAAAAACTTAGTACAAAAGGCAAATCAACAAGATAGACTTACCATTTTCTGAAGTAGCCGTTTATACCAACCGTAAAGTTGAGGTTTAGCCACTAACCTCTGGGCGAATGCGCGAGTTTTTGCATGGAATTTACGTTTGTAGATTGGATTTAACGGCACGATGGATAGACGGACTGATCGGGCAACCACTTGGTTTCGTGTGTACCCACCTGGAACGTGGGCGGTTGGGGTCTGTCGATCCATAACCCACGTAGGCACATTCCTTACGTCTTCACGCTGTCCGACTATACCATAGTGCCATTGGCGTGTGTTACGATTGGTCCACCCACGGTAAAGATGTCTACCACCGTTTCCTACACCAAAACACTGGATCATTATTCGACAATCTTCCCAGTCTGCACCTTCGTGCGCACACGGCAGACAGAACGCATCATCCATTGGAAAGCGACTTTCGGAAATCATAGGGCACCTGGTCGATGGCAAACTCGGTGACAGGGTTGCACTTCTGGTGCGCTCGTGTGCAAATCTCACTGGCTTTTGTCCATACACACTTGTGTTCAGGGTGCCTGATCGATAGCCACTGTCGAACGATGGTGGAAACAAGCTAAAGCTACTGGTCCTTGGCATACGGGCTATTGGAATTTCGTAACTACCAACGAAACGTGTTGGCGATTCTTTTCGTTTAAACACATCATTTGGCGGTAATGAACGTTGGCGATCAATACGAAGGTACTGATTAGGATTCATGGTTGTTCGGTTGGGTTTCCGGGCTGATGTGGGCAATTTTGCACCTGTTAGCTGGGTGGATGAAATGATGGGAGAGAGTGGTAACTGCGGTCGATATTCGTCAGGGCAGAATCCAACTGAGTGATTACTGTTTATGTAACCGAAGGAATGTGTTCGACTATATTTGGGAGAGAAAAATATAGAGAAGGAGGTTTACACTGTAGGACGGATTACCAGGAGTTCGTCGGGGGAATAAATTTAACTCGAAATGCCTAATTACCACCATGACCACTTAAGCCCTTCATTTTGCATTGACTCGAGATGTTGCTTGAAACCTGCCAGTCCTCTGTGTATAAAAGACTAGTAAATTTCTGTGTTGGATGGCTCTCAACAAAGACGAGCTCGCACATGTATGGAAGACAACTGTCAGTTTCTATTCTTTACCAAGCTGCTACGGTGGGCGAAGCGACAGTCAACAGCATACAAACTGGTAGTATTAGTCAGATAGGTGGCCAATAGGTTCGCTCATTCACTAAAACCTATGTGGACTTTGATGAATATCCACCCAAGATTTTACGTGCAGCTGGGGATCTAAACTCAGGCCTTGTGTAAGCGCCTGTCAGAACCGCTTCTTACGGCTTTTACTTTGTGGTGAATATTATACAGCGTAAATTAATGCAACTCTATGCGTTTAGATTTCAAAAGCTTAGATAAATTTTATTGCCAGAAATAATGACGATCACCAACTGGTGTTGAAGTTAATAACTTAGAAAATCCTTAGCTTCGTGTAAAGTTCAGTGAATGCTGAATCAGAGGGATCATGCGTTGCAGTATCAGAGTTACATACCCGGGTGTTTTGTGCAAAACGCAATGCGTGCACAACAGAGAGGACGTTATTTCAGTGAACTCTGCCACAAGGGCGACACAGACGAGTCAACGTTTGGGTCAAAAAGAATTTTGTAAACATTTTCATGATCTTGGTAATGCAACATTTGCGTCATTACTGTCGGTTTATCCACTTAGTATGGGTTGTGTTTATGTGTAGCTGGCTACAACTGATCTTCTGTTCCAACTTATTCCACCATGGGTCTGCAGATAGCCAGCTAAATCCTTGCATGTTTAACAAAGTAACATTAACAACGTGAAAGCCTGCAGAAATAGTAATGAACAGCATTCATGATTCGATCGGAGAAACATCGCTAAGGCCGTAGTCAGCGAAAAGCAGGTCCTCTATCAGAATAAGCGAATAAATTGCCTTGTACATACGAACTTTGGTTACCGCTCAGGTTTACTTTCTTAAAAGAAGCCATACGGATAACCCATTTTCAGGAGTACTTTTTCCCTTGTTTATCGCAATGTTACCTAAGGTCAGTTGCGATAAGAATTTCGACAATCACGCACAATTTCATGCATAAACCAAAGTCAGAAGAAAACATGTGAAAAACCGTTTACTCATTGTATCTTCTTTGTTCGCGGATTAAGTGTGCCCGTGAAACTCTTGGAGGCGATAATCTGGTGAAGTTGGATCGGGACATAGTTTCTGCTACTACGTGTAAGATTACCGTGGATATCGGGGTGACCACCAGCGACGACCGCCTTCTGGGTGCACTCATTAACGTCTGAGGTGTATGTTACATTAAAAAGGCAGTACATACTAGCACAAACACTACGTTGCGGAAATGAATAGTCATATGAACATTTCCGCACTTTTGTTCTCAACTCAGTTGTGTACACTGATTTGTTATGTGATAGACAGATACATAAAAATGTAATCGCCCGTTTTTTAACAGTGGCGGTAAACGGTACCTCGAAAAGCAAGTGAATAAAACTTATGTTATTTTCGTATAACCCTTCAGTAGTATGTCAGTTTGATTTACTGAGTTACAAGGTACAAACGTGTTAACTCCATCCAGAGACGTTTCAGCGTGGGCATTGTGATCATCAAAATGCTTGCAGCTCCCTACTTGGTTCGAAATGTGATAAACTGGATTCTCGATTACTGTTAATCGGTGGACCGATGGAACAATTCTGACATCTTCCGCACAGTGTTTGGAAACTAGCCATTGTACTCTGGTGTCTTACACGAAAGAGACGTTTCTAACTGACGGGTTCGAAGGGCTACGAAAATCAATCCATCCTCTCCTCGATGAGTTCAGTGTGCAGCTGGAAACAGAGCGCCTAAAGATAGTTCATTTCAATTTGGGAGGTATATTACTGAGGTGAGGTAAGTAGTGTGCTTGGTGGCCAAAATCCGCCGGTGAACTTCGGCCACACGTCCTACAAAGGAACGGCAGATGCCGAAAGTTGTGGACACTGATTCATTTGATTTAGTTATGCTCCACGGAGTTATATTGTCGTCTAGAAGCCTGAGGCTGGCTGAGCTTCTGCACAATTCCAGTCAGTGCTTTTAACATCAGCACGGATCTAATGTCTCACTTAGGTCTGAGACAAACAGTATAGCACTAATGTGTTGGGGTTAAATTCAGCGATTAGTGCGTCATGGAATTTGTGCTAGATCACGTTGTAATCAAACTTCCTGTGACGTAAGCATATTCGTATCCGTCCTATATCAGGAAATCGGCCGCGACGGTTCAAGTAGGTTAGAGAAAGAACAACATTATTTCTGATAAAGTACGATAAGTGAGCTCGATAAAATATTACCTGCTCATTCACAGCATGCTCCGAAAACTCTGGAATTACTCGCTTGTCCATATTTTCAGTGTCCAAATTTTCATCTTTCCATTTCGCATTATCTCCGTTTTATATCTTCACATGAAACAGAGAAAGTGATGCAGTTCAGCCTGGCAGACATTTATTTAATCGAGTTGATTCCTGTTGTTTCATCCTGTTGTTGTGGCACGGTACGTTTCGTAATGCGTACCGGCAACTTCTTTTTCTCAAGGTTATTTGGAATTTCTCAAGGCTACATTTTTTGGGTGCCAAATGTTGTTTTTTCTGGTAACAGGCAACAGTTGCCTCTTTATCGGGATTCAACTTCGTTTGATTATTTGCAACATTTCAAACAAAGTGGAAAATGCTACCCGTAGTTTCATTGATAATAAACATCACACACAATTTTGGAATTCAGCCGAGTTATTAATTCGGTAGACACGAAAATAAACTTACAGGTGGTCAAATGGAATTTGTTGCGAAATTTACTGATGGTTGTTTTCACAACGGCCAAGAAATTAGTCTGTACACCTCAGAATAATCAACTTCAGTCATAATCAATAGACACGCTAAGAAGCGATAACCAGCAGAATTGTAACTTACGATCACTGAATGAAAATATAGACGTAAAGATTGACATTTGGCGATGCGCGAATAAAAACAACCACAATGTTACATGATCCGTCCTCTAATGCGGAAGAAGCTCAATACACACACTCTGGTTGGACAATCAAACGCAGAACTATGCAGCTGATGACAGTGTGTGCAAACCAGTTTGTGGATACTGTTACAAATACTGAGGGGAGAAGTGGTGACTGTCGTTTCCCAAAATGTTAGGAGCAAAACGATTGCATGCTTTCAGTGGTGGAATTGGTGGACTACATACAAGCAACGTCATGAGTGGGATATTTATTAATAGGTAGGATATAACTGTGTATTAAAGATGCTACCATAAGTGGGTGGGTATGCGCTAAATATATTAAATGCGGTGATTAACGGTGAAAAACGATTCATACCGAAACAAGTCAGAAGTGAGTCTAATGATTTTGTAAAAACCCATTTAAAACTGAAGTGTTATTTCATATGTTAGAATAAATTGATTGTTTGAAGACGACTGTTGTGGAATGGGTTTCCCCTGACCGTAAGAGATGCTAATGACGGTCCCCATCTACAAGTTATACAGAAACACGCTGTATGAGGTTTTCCAGGTCAGTTTCAGCGCACTTTCGACATGTTCTCTGCAGATAGACCGTATTGCAATCATATCGACTAACAACGGTAGGAAAAGAGACGTACAAAATAACTCTAACGTCGTACTTATATGGTAGAGTTCAATCTGGTGATGGCATTTCACTTACTTAGAGGACCAGGTGGCAGGAGAGGTCTTCGAAGCATCACTTAACAGAAACGTTGGTTTTTGTGTTCTACCGCAAAACAAATCAAATAATGATTTTCGGATTTGTTGAAGATTGTTTAGTATGTATTTTGCTGTATGTTTCGCATGGTTTGGAACGCTGACTTTGTTGGAGCATGTTAAGCTTGTTTTTAAAAATTTGCTCCCAAATTTGCCTCCATCTGGCCATTACTGAGTTCAGCGCACAGTGATAATGAGCTTTTTAGAATGACTACACGTAGAAGGTGTTAATTTTCTTACTTTAATAAATACCGGCGTTGCGCCATTGAAGCTTTCTTCCTTGGCTTTATGACCGATTGTTTTAACAAATAGTTTCCGTTGGCTGATGGCCGTTTGTGAACTCTTTTTAAGTTGCTCCACTTTGAACGCTTTCGTTCGCCGGATAATCCGAGCATCCGGTTTGTTCACACTCAAGTTGTGAGGGCAATTTTTTGTATTCTTTACAACAGTACCACATAAATTCTAATCCTTTCGACTGTATTTTCTGACAATTTCCGGACTTGGAAGGTAGCCCCAATAATGCCATCCTCTCTATAAGTATTATTGGAATTGTTGGTTGTGCATCACTGAGCAGATTATCTTAAATTGGCAGGAACGACTTAGCAATGACTTAAACAAGCTCGGTTGTGTTCCGTATACTCACATTTTTTGTAATGTTACATATTTTACATAATTAGAATTTTCTTTATTCTACAAGAAACATCAGTGATATTTGGTAGAAAAGGTTGGCAACGAAATCTAGTGTGGATGTTAAAAAGTTCTAACCATAATGATGGAATCTAATCGTCACCTTAGTAGTTACTACGACATGTATAAACTGCGGAGCCACACTGCATTGTGTCTAGCTGGAGGGAACCATCATGGTTTATAGAGTTATCCGTGTGAGCTGTTAAACTTTGATAAGAAGAGCGGCCTGACACATTCTGCTTTTTCGAAGGATTAAGAACCGATCATTCTGTTTGCAAATATTCTGGCTATTTAAAACCACAGCCTACATGCTATTCTTAAACATTATTAGGATATTTTCAGCTACTGCTTTATTTTGAGTAGTAAATCATCTATTCGCGGTTGAACATTACAAATTTGACCAGAGGTTTTGCGTTAAAATAAATGTTCTATATTCACCCGCTCCTTCTTACTAGACCTCATCAGTGGTTCATATCCTTGTTACTATTCATTATTAACCCAGAGAACTGCTCAGAAGGCTCAGTTAAATCGGGGTTGTCACCCTGCCTCGAAAATCTTAATCTTGGGGCCATCAGCTAGAATTAACAGGGTATATGCTGTCTCAAACTAAGGTGATCGGCCAAACTGGGCTATATCCGCAAACGAATGCGGTTGGACGTGCACATACAGTCACTTAGTCGTGCATGAGACAGAGTCGGTGGAACTGTAGCCAACTTGACTGCTTCGTGAAAACGTGTTCAAAAGTACTGATTTCGACTGTAGCAAAATCATCCACTACCCTGGAACTATAACAAGAGCTGTTTGAAAATGCTGACTGAACAGTCTACCTGGACTCGGCAGCTGTGATCAGTTGTGAGTAGTGTATAACCTCAAAGTGACCAAGTCTCGGTTTATCTGCTGGCAAATTATATGATTTAATTCGAGAAACCGGTTCTATCATGACCATTTAAAGACATTTTGATGTGTATCATTTGATAGAACCTGGTTGAATGATACGCCTACCGAAATGTTTGCAAGTTACCAACTCAAAGTGTGTGACTAATGTAAATGAGAATAGTTCTTCTAACTGCACCAAAAACCACCAACTTTAATTGCGATCGATGTTTGGATAGGCACTACGATGCGATTCTGCTTTCTGTTTCTCAGTTGTGCTTTAAAGAACTCAACATATTTCCGAAAACCCTTATCAAAAAAGTGCCTGACTTCAGTCATGCCGACCACCATTCCAGTAGTTTTCGTCGTAATCCGTGAGATTTAGCGCAGGGCTTACATAAATTTTCAAATGCTGCTTGCTTGTGGTTTGTACAATACTTATAACACTGTTTGACAAGATAGTAGCATCCACCCAGAGTGGGTTCGACCAACACAATTTGTATGAATTATATTGCCTCTGCACAGTCTTTTTTATTAACTTGCAGTCATGTCTCAAATCAATAACCACTTGTTCGGAGGAAATAAACAACTTAATATCGTTACTCAGATGTCAGTAAACATGGTTCATCTGAAAAACTAACAGTCGATCATCCATGCTTCGTTTCTCATACATGCCAACCTGTTCTGTACATTCGTCCATATAAATTTAAACACGTTAACACTCTGCTAGATGATGTGAATGCCGAAATGTGACGTTGTGGTCAACGTTCTTCCAGATAGATAGAGGTATCACCCTCTGCTGCAAGACTACCGCTTCCATTCATCTAGTGTGATAAAAGAGACTCGTAATTCATCAAGCAGCTCTGTATATCACACATGGTTGTCAATTACCTTGGTGTTTTTCAGTCAGCATGCTGAGTTCCATAGAACTGTCTAGTGTCGGACGAAAGCCTGTAGGTTATGTATGAAAGATAGGAAGTATAAACGGTTGGTTCCATTGTTTAAGAGTGAAAGACGTACAGTTGTTTCGACGTCGCTTGGTTTCATTAGGACCAGACCAGTCGGAAAATCTGACCCGCGAACAGTGAATAGGCATTAGTTGGTGACCAAGACGCTGCTTGCAAAGGAATTTCCCAAACTTTTATGGGTGTCCTGATGGGTGCATTCTTGGTTGCAGGTCAACCGCTAAAGGGCCGATACGTTCAGAGCTTTGAGAAAAGAGAATGTAAAATCCAGAAACAAGAAATTTTGATCAAATTACCAGCCAATGTTCGTCAAAGGCCACATGAACGCTGCTTACTTAATCAGCTATAGCAACAGCAAATTAGCGTACATATTGGCTGAGTCAGATAAGATCGCTATGGGAATACCGGTTAATTTTGTCTGATGAAATTCAATAGCAGTTTGTCAGGTATTACACAATCACTCCTGACCCTTATTAGATTCCAGCTTGCGGATGATTGCAACCTGTTTTAATGAGCCAATTGTTTGTAGTTCTTTCATGGTGAACCATCAAACCCGATGAACACCTATTTATTAGGCATTCTTGTGAGAGGAGTGTGTGGGGAATTTTGAGACAATATGGAGTATGACGTCTTGTTAAGATTTTCGCAACCTTTATTGATTACTTACTTTAGTGAGTGATTGTTGAGAGCATTGCTTTGTGGCATAATCTTCGAACGAAAGAATAAAGACGTTCAGTGGCTAACACTTCAAACTTCTAACACGTATTGAGTTTAATTGATTGATAGTATTATTACGGAATTACATAATGCTGTGGTTCAGCCAGGAGATACGACATACACTATCACCAAAAGAACAGATAAAAACTATGCCCAATATAATCGGTTACCCCCGCGTGAATTTAGTCCCAGGCCTTTTCAACCCTTAACTTTTACTAAAGTAATATTCATTTTTATGGAACATGGAAAGTTATCAAGTTTTATTGAATCATAGTTGAATAATTTTACCGTTTTGTAGGAACGGGTAATGGTTTCTGCGACTCGGAGTTAACGCAAACTTTGTGTAACCTGTACGCTTTCAAATTAACTTGAAAAGTAGCTTTCTTACTCCAAAGTGTTCCATCGTATAAGAATGATTTTATTTGGATTTATATGGTTCTTTCAACGCATGATCCCAACTTTTTTCACACTATGTGCGTAGTTTTTCCAAAAGTGCCTTTCAAGGATATTACCACATATGATGGAAATTCGAATCTTCGAATAAGGATACCACAATTTTCCACAGTCAACAAATGTTCTCATAATGTTATGTACAGTTTTGTAATTATCATTCATTAGTTTGTGCTATCTTAGCTGGCTATGTTGTAACAAGCAACTAAAGGTGAAACTGCCCTCACTTACTATGAATCTTTTGTTTAACTAATTTAGATTCTAGCCTGATAAAACTCAGTCCTAAATTTACACGGCAGTTAGATCGCGTGGACCACTTAATTGCGATCACGCTTCGTCTAGGCATTATGTCTAATTAGCCTTCCGCTCTAATAACTCGAGAGCGAGAAGTTGGACTTCCGCTAAGTATTTTAGGACAATACCGATATTACTACAGATGTGATGAGTTAGAAAAAATCTGACACGTTATCTGCACCAATTTGCGATCTGGAATGTATGGGAAAATGTACGAAACACGTATGCCAATTTTGTTCAACCTATGTCCTACAAAGTTGGAACACATTATACATGTGACAGACACATAGCAGCTATGGCGAAAACATTACCGGTGTGCACAAAATACAAAACATATCTTAAAGTCTGGATGATAAACACTGAGGTTAATTGAACGTGTACTCATTTAGATTAGTATGGAACGCTCCATGGTTTCTAGCAACATGGTTTCAGAGACAGGATTTTTTGCACAGTTTAAGGAGCTCTAGCCGCTACAAAATATGGAAACTAAACGGTAAGCCGCATCATTTTACAATGTCAGTAGCGGGAAAAACACAGTAGCTTGCGTGTGGATTAAGGAGTTAGCAAGGATTGTCATAAAATTCTAACACATGTTGACTGTTGCCGAAGCCATCAGCATCCGATTGCGTAACCCTGACCTCTGCGCTCAGAAGAAGTTCGTGCGGACACTCAACCTCCCCTGGCCCACAATCAGTCAGGCCCATGATTCGGAACAGTGATCACGTAACTGATAACAAACATGTCGTCCTTAACCTATATTGACCGTTTATCTGACTCACATTAGTCAATGTTTTCATATTTATTGTGTTGTAATTAACCTGATGATCAAACACAGAAAACAAGTCTTGTTCGCTACTCTGTCGTTCTCATGACATAGCTGCCTGTTGCAAAACGATACAACCACACAGAGATTTCGGGGATAAAACTATCTCGTCATCTGAAAAAAAACCATCTCGAATTTTACATTTTCTGCACAAACAAGAGGAAGATGAGAACTAAAAATGGGTTGATATTAATTTAGAAGTAGCTAAAGCATAAAGCGAACTGTATAATGTTGACGAAAGAAACTTGCTAATTCATTCATTTTTGGACAATGAATGTGAGACAACGGTTGCAACCAAAAGATGCACCTCTGGAAATTCTTCAGCCATAAATTCGTCTGTTTTGTCGGAATTTTTGATGATACAAAGGAATTATAAGTGCACACCGTTTTACAAAGAACATTTGAGGGATTTGGAGATGTGCAACCAGTGTGTATATTTCAGAAGAATGTATTGGGGAAGAGCAACCCATCAGTGACAATTTGGAAAACGCAAGTGGGGAACTTCATTCAGGATTTAAGAAGTAAGGTTTATCGAACAGTTCAAACCAGCAGAGCAACAAAGAACACATATTCAGTAAAAATGTCACCATGGTTTAAATACTTAAAGTTGCAGTGCCTTCTGACTGTCTTCTCTTGCTAACAAATGCAATAAAACGTGATGCGCCATTTTTTCCTATACGGATTAGTCTCTCTGAGACAAAAACAGAATTCCACCATTCTGAAAAGGAACTGAGAAAACATCTATTCCAGTGACTTCAGTTGGCTGTCAAACTACACATTAATGGTTTTTCAAATGAATTTGGTGCTGAGTTTGTTCACTGGAGCGGTCTAAAAGTTTATCCCTGACAGTTCACTCGCTTTTGTGCCCCCATTTTTTCCCCACAGCTATTCCAGTTTCTCACCGTATCCCTTTAAGGACCACTGGTTTCCAATAAGAACAATGAAAAGCAACAAAGCGGACTCCGTTTGCCGTTGAGTGAAGATAGGGACATTTTTCCTGGCATCATGGACAGGTCAAAGGTGGCAGTTTTAACAACTGAAATTATCCATCAGTCACTGGCCCCTTTGCAAAACCCAGTGTTGCCTAATCAGAATCACATACTCAAATTAGCCGACTGAAATGTAATTAACCCCCGGCTGGGCCTTATCTAATCAAGCTTATAACCAGTGGGATTTCTTCGTTTGTTGTTAGACCTGCACTATTGCAGTTTATGGAAGAATTCGTGACCCTTACAAGGGATTTTGTTGTATAAGTGGTGTCTGGAAGAAAAACACCGGAATTTCCCAGCATATTTTAAAGTTTTGAGTTATTGTACTTTTGTGTGGGCATACAAATACACCAGGGAGTAGAGGGTTGGTGATTTTTCTTCATTCAGTTAGCCGCTATTTTAATTTCTCTTTGAAGTCCTTAAGTTGTCTTGCTGTGGCGATAGTGCTTCTTTGAGCCACTTAGAGACAAAAACCTAAGGTACAATATAACGTGCTCTTCTAAGGTGAGTCTTTCACGCCGGACGATACAGAAATAGTTAGTTGTAATTCGCAAAAGTCATTAGCTCTGTTTTCCACTTTTGCACACTCTTCTAAAAAAGCGTTTGCCAACTGAACTTTGGGATAACTGACACCCATAGGTCGTATTTCAAAACATCAACAAGTTCTTGCTCTAGGGGGTACCATCAATACAGACGTTGACAAAATCACTTCATTGTAGTAATCCCGGGCGATTTTTTTTTATAGTAAGTCAATATACGGTTAGTTCTTGCTAGTCTCTTTCAGTCCAAACTAACGAAGTATATGGGTCTGATTGTTCTCTATTCAATCGTTAATAGTGTCACATGAAACAATCGTTTGTGAGTTACATTTGTAGTTTTGTTGACCTTCAGAGTAAAACGCCCGTAGACTTTTTCATAAGCTCATTCTAGCATCACCTGCATGTTGTCTGTTATTATCATTAAGGAATTGGTCGAATCAGTGACAGTAATATGGTTGGAACTCCTGAGGGATCGAAGAAGTAGATAGGCACTTTAAGTGCAGCATAGCTCATTAGCATGAATCATTGCTTCCCTCCGATCGAGTCCTTCGGTGTAATCTGTCTTACACCAAAGAACAAATTGAAAGCAACTGACAGAAACAGTTAAACTACGTTTAATCAGGTTGTGAAATATTGTATTCTGTGATTAGAATGCACTAGGAAATCACCAAGTAGTTCACGGCCTCCAGTCAACTTGTCGTTGGTGAGACGATGTAGATGACATTATTCTTTACCCCGACAAGAAAGTCACGAGCCAGCGTCCAGTCGGTTTTTGATGGGCTAAATAACGAACAAACAACGCGTCCGGTTGGCTGCTCTTTTGTTCGATCCATATAAGGACAAGGATTCTTATGTTATATGAATGTTTAATGAACTACAGAAGATATCCTCAAACCGCCTATTTGTCAATCAATCTTTAGCACAAAACTTACTTGCTGGCAGCACTTTCATTGAAGCTTCACCTTAAAGTGGCACCTCAACATGACTGGGTAAAAATGTTTCGTTTTTGCATTATGCAAAACTTAGTGTGATCTACGCCTCGGCTTCACTCGACTTTATTGCAAGATTTGCGTACACATGAAGAGTATTCGGTCGAAAACTTACTTTACGTTGTCTTACTCAAGTCCCCCTGTTTGGATTTTTGACAAACAGTTGAAAGTTGGTGGCGCTGACACATTGTAAGACACTTATTTGGCAGGCAACTCTGTATACTAATTCTTAGTGGAATACCAAGAACAGTTCACGAGCAAACACCCAATTTCAGGCGTCGGAACTAATTCCGTCAAGGAGTTGAAACACCAGTAGATTAGTTAAATGTCTCTTTTATATATCCGAGGCGCAGGGCGTTTATATTATAAGGTAGGAGGTAAATGGTAATCAAGCATAACGCTGTCAGCTAGTTTAGAAAGCGCGCAATTTTCAACCTGAAATTAGGAGGTGAAGTGAAATGTTGACGTACACTACCTTAGCTATATAGTGGGATGTGATCATTTCATCGGGAGTTGGCTACCTGCGCGCATAACACCTAGTAGATGTCACACGTGCACCCCACTATCCGAAAAGCGTTACTTCCGACTGTAGAAATCCGAATGGAAACTTCGCCTTCTAATGAAAAAAAGCGTTTTGTGACTTTAGCTGGCCTTGGAAATATTAAATCGACCACATCACCGTTGATAGAAGTGGTAATTTTTCCTTATTAAAGGCGAGGACTGTTTAGACAGTACCACTAACTACCAGTGGATAAATAGTAGGCCAAAGAGTCTCCCAAACGGACAGTAACGTAGTTATGTAAGTCATTTGTACTCACCGGAAACATGATCTATTCCAAATCGGTAAACGAGATTTTTAAGCGTATTCTCGAAGGCCGGGAACTTACTTATTCCAGTTACTCCCCTTTGATGAGAAAACTTTGATAGGGATGATTCTTCGTTAAATGCCCTAAGCTTTTTTGAGAAACGTTTGTAGGAAATCCAGGTAAAAATATCGCCCAGATCTTTGTGCGGCCACCAATTGAATTCTACTAAAAACTTGTCGGGATGGCATAGTCAACTTCGTTTTCATGATCGGTCATCATCATCATCACAGACAGCAATACATTAGTGGTTCACACTAATGCTTAACTGCCACTGATCGGTCACCAGTTTCACTTTTGTGTCGAGTTAGAACACCAGACAGATTCCGCCTAAAGCCTGGTATCTGAGGGGTTTAGAATTGACAAATGTCCCCATGCAAGATATACCAATATTTCTTCGAAGTGTGCTGCTTGCCGTGCTGGACCTCTTAAGCAAATCAGCATACCAGCGGATTGCTCTATCAGAATGGCACCCACGCGCAACAAGTGGTTTAAGTGAGCTGAATCAAGTAGGTTGTGTAAATGTGTCATAGATTAAAAGAGAACAAATGGGGATGAACAAATCAGTGAAAACCCCGAGGCTTCGGGGCCATGTGGATTTCTGTGTATTATCATTAATTCTGGATTAGAAAAACGCAGGACACAAGCAGCAAAAATGGTGCAGCCCTCGGTCCTGATTCGCACTTTCAGTTAGGAGAGAGGTGATACTGTTGTATGATTTAAATAACAGGAAGAAGCCTATGGTCAGTGCAACAGACAGAACGATGAATGATTTGATGATTGCTCCAACTGGACAAATGGACAGGAAATTATCCACAGAGGAAAAACTCTGAAGAACTTTGCATGTTTCTCAACCTGTTGTGGGTCACCACGTGTGCACAAAAGAAGACGAATATTGACGAAACGACCAAACCTGAGGTGTATCTTGGCGTGGACCAGAGGCTGGTCTTTAGATTGAAGGGGGGTAGTTGGACAGAAATGAGACTGGAGCAAATAGCTACTATGGAAAAATCCCGACCTATTGTTTTCTTGTAGAGGTGACTGAATATTTCTTGTATCTGAATCTCACGGGGGTGGGGTGGTTAAACGATCATATTTATTCTCTGTGGGTGGCTCGGCGTTTTGCTTAGTTTTACATAACCACTTACCTTTAGGAAATGTTTGATTATTATCATTCTAGATCTTCAATATAAGATATTTAATGGATTTCTAGAATTCTGCTGGGAACAGTTCCAAGGCGTGTTTGGCGAGTTGGTCTAGTCACTGAATAGCTACTTGTTCAAGGGCATTGCTCCCAGTACCATTTTCCACTCGGTCATTCGTGGTAGTGGAGACCGATGATGTAGCTCGGTCTACGAACCGTTTTATTTTCGCTGAATGACCCGGTTTTACTCTACTGAGTCTATTTACATCGGTCGCAGACCCATCTTAGGTTTGCTGTTACGCCGTCAGTTTGATGACGAATAGCCCTACTTTTGACGATAAGTTCGAGTTTGCCACCGATAAGACTAGGTATTTTTTCTGCAAACATCTGATGGGGAATAAATTTCCTTTCAATCGTTTATCTCCCCAGACAGATTATCCGCAAGTCAGCTGAAACCTGAGCAAACGCAAACTACGTGACGTCGACCAGGGTTTCTCGCAGTAAACATGCGTGACGTTTCTTCCATATCCACCAGCACACATACCGTACGGCAGTACGAGTCAATTCATCCCGGGTCTGTCAGTTGAAATAATTCAGCTGGATTATCTTAGTTCATATGTGAGTTCATATAGCACGCCCATTATGCAGTTGTAAAGTACTGATGAGAATGGTCAAAATCAGCTGTTTATACGATTGATTTCTTACGATTTCTACGGTAATCTGGAGTTGGAAGGAAAAACATTTCTCCATACATTATGACACTTCGAGAGTAGGTTTACTGTGGTAGTGGTTTGTGATTGCGACGTACATGCCAGACTGCGTTACTCGCACTATTCAGTTCCATAATTCTGTACCCTAAAATCGTCGAACCCAGTGTCACCGGGTCCGCAGACTGTTGACTTGGTAACACGGTTTACTCTCATTTTCAGATACCCCATTCTGTCTCGTAAACTTACTATCCGTAAATTGTCTATCTCAAATCATTCACAAGCACTCTGGGATGTCTCAAGATGTCAGATAACTGAGAAAAGGAAGAGCTGATAAATATATACCAATGTCAAAAAGACACGGAGAACGGAACCGGGAGGCATGACAGAATAATTGCTGTGACTATTGTTGTAATCGTGTTTCGGTTCCGGAGGGCGGTAGACTAAGAAATTCGGGAATAAGTGGATCATCCATGGGAGAGGCCAAGGGAGAATACGTTAACACGTTCAGTCACCAAGATCCATCTCACATCATCCTTCATATGGTATTCAGAAGGAACGAATAATTTTCGAGGCGTATAACCTATCAGAATGGCTTCGAGGTATGTAACGGACCACCACAGATCTCTAGTGTGGGCTTCCTCATTTTTAATACTTGAGTTCTTTCCGTCTGAGACCATTCATCGGTCAGCTGCCCATGACCTGGACAGGATTGTTGTGTACTCAGGCTCCCATGAATCCAGAATCCTTCCATTCACCCTCTTTTTATCGCATCAAGTACTAGGCCGGTTGTAGATCAAGACGAACTGTTTCATCCTGTTCAACCACATGTAACACTGCGCGCTAGATGGTGTTATAATCAAAATGAGTTGTTGGATGAGGTGAACGCATGAATGGGCCCTTTTATACACAGTAATGTGAAAGGAGTCTTACTTGTCCGTTTATCTGTCTAGAAGGTAATATGAGATTCAGGAGAAAATGGTCGTCTCTCTCAGATGAATTATAATACTGCGTTTCTATTGGTTACGGAGAGCAGTGTCTAGCTGAGACATTGCCCGTTATGGACTATCTACTGAGCTGATGTTTACCATTGGGTTTAGAAAAGCTCCTGGGCAACCGGTTTCTCTCTCCGTCAATCGATAATTCAATAGAGCGGTGACGGACACTATTGTAGATAAACTGCCACCACACGCCCCATAAATCATTTCTTCAGGACGCGCTGGTAACCAGACCGTAAGTTCGTATTATGACACATTGCAATCCACTTCCTGTAACTCTTCTGTAACGTGGCCTCCAATATGTATTCGTATGGTTTACATTCACAATGACTGATATGACGATGCAGCCCAAGTAGTTGTGCATACACCATGCAGGGGCATGTGGATCATGTCGTTGGTTTGAATTCTGCTCGGTTGCACTGAATTTCGGAAGCAGAAATTACAGGTGTACCGAAACACTATTCGCGTGGTCGTGCAAGTGTGCTAACTACATTCCTAACTTTTCCGGATATGTTCCATTTGCTCCCTCTTATTCTCCATTTACACCTTTCCCGTTTTCTTCTACCTCTCCCTACTGTTCCACGTCATCTACTCAATCAACCCTTTTTTATTGTTCTTCTTTTCCTCATCCTCTTCCTCCTCTATCCTTGTCGCGTTTCCCGTTGCTGTCTTCATAATCATCGTTACCATCACCAATGTAATAACCCTTACTTCTGTGCTCTTTTGCTTCATTCTGTTCCCGATGGCTCTTCTTCCTTGCCTGCAAATTAATTTCTTTCTAGTATTCCGCGTCCTTTCGTCGTTCAACTCCTCCACTCCCCCTTTTACTCTTTTTCCTGATCTACTACGCATAAATCTCCTTTTTCCCTTTAATTCTTTCTTCTGCAACAAATTTCTTCTTTCTCCTATCTCCACTTTTTATTCACGTCAACCTGCCCGTTCTCCAGTTCATCTCATTTCCACTTCCGCCCCTCAGGTAAGTAAGAACCAGCTAGAAATGGCTTTAAAGATAACTGCACGTGCAAAGCTTTACACGTAAGAATAGCTGACCTAGAGCTCACTACCCAGCCATACTCAGGTAGCCGATCAATACTGGTCGGTTCTATCGTCTTCAACCTTATCCCCTGCTAGATTCTTCCATGTCATCCCTTCACTGAAAGTCCCTTCAGGATAAACTTAGTCGGCACGCTTAAATTCCGTGCTTATTCCTACTTTAACAAACAGTGAAAACATTCAGTCAGCAATATTTTCATCACAGTATCTTCGATCTGATAACTTGCTAATCACGCGATAAAAAGCCATCATGAGGTGGCACATATCAACGTATTCGGCGTTCCGTCCATTATCACAAATAAAAGTGTTCAGCCAGGTGTCAAGGTCCCGCCAAATAGGAATGAAAGTTCACCCTTGTATATCCATAAATGTACAGTCGCTTCGTTTACTTTGGGAGCTCAGCATGACACCGCATTGAAATGCTGGTGATAAACACCAAACTCGGCAGCCTGGACGTCGTGACCTTCACCCTAGCTCTACCTGTATCCTGCTGTGTCAGATTTCATTTGTTAGACCTTCAGAAATCGACAAATCAAGTCGCAAGGGGGAAACACCCTTTAGCGAACATAGTTGCTATCAGTTGCCAAGATAACTCGAATTTGTCCGGACAGAGTAAAAGAGCATCACGAGTGTGTTTGTGTGGTCGAAAGTACAGTTTAGTCTGGTGGTTTTAAACAAGCAAGTTGTTCGTCGTGTCAGCTGAGATTGAAGGATAGCATACCGGTTTTTGCGGTTTGGTTTAAGATTTTCCTAAAGGAGGTCAAATCACACGCATCAAATATTATACATTGTCTTAGAGACAAACGTGATGTGTTTCAGACGAGAGCGCCAAACGTAGCCCGATTTGTAACCCCACTACTTTGGCCAGTTATCTGATAAGCACTTGTCCCAAGTTGATTTGAATTAGACAAATCTGATTCAAACATGCGTTACGATCGGTAATATGTTATACGGATCTTTCGAGGTTTCAGCACATTTATTTTGCACAAGTGAAAACGATTGCAGGCAGTACATGTGGACCAATTATCGACTTTAACGCCAATTCGGAGAGGAGGGGAAGCTAGGAGTATCGTGGATAGGTCACTATACCAAATTAGCTTCTGGCCATTAGACGGAAACAAAATCTGGCTCAGGGTCTGGAAACCAGAGCAAGAAAGGTTTGTTCGGATGGCGCAATGGAACAACTACTTGGAGTGTTTCAGAACCTTCAAGGGAAAATATTCTGGAGCAGTTCATCCCTTCAAATACGAAGGTCCAGATCTTGCATAAGATATTTCCTGCTGTTGAAAAGAGAGCGGTGTTCGTAAAGATTCTTTTTAAAGGTGATATTGTGACAGTTCAGTTTAGCCCTTGCACATACCGGTCGTTAGGAAGTGCCTTTATGCTGGCGATATTTGGAAGTTGACTTTGATAAGATTGGGTGCGGCAGACAATCTGACAGTCCACATTCGAACACTGCAAGTGTATTTGTTTTCATGCTGCTGTTTTACTCCACAGTATGTTGGTCGTACTGGGGGGGCACATGTCAAAAAGGAATAAGGAAGATTACCCGGCCTGGATTAGGACCGTTTGCCCTCTTGTCATATACTTCCTAAACGCCGAACATTACACAGACATCGTCAGCGTTCCTCCCAAGTCCAACTAATTACATGAAGTTCAACGGCTGCCTTTAATTTCATTCGTTAACAACCATTTCTCGAAGTTTGCGGTTCACATTATGACACGTTTTGATTGAACCTATTTGAAGGTGTTGGCTCATCGCCTTGTTACTTCTGCGGTTTAATAAGTGAGGACTTCTGCTAAGAATATTAATCAGTTCTAGCAACGTATACACGCATGCCATCTACGACGGATAAACTAGAAACTACACGATAAAACTGAACAACAGTTTTGGTTGATACCAGTGTCTGATCCCAGCAGACACGATTTCAGGCCAGTTAACAATGTCAGACAAAGGCTCTGGGACAGTCATTTTAGACAGGGACGCATATGTACAGAAGATGTCAATGCTAGAGGACCGAACGAAGTTTCAGCAAATAGACACCGTAGAAAACGTCACTGAAATAGAAGGTCGCATAGCACGGCATCTCGAACTCCTCTTACAGCTGCGCTTAATCGATGACAGGACGTACAAAGCTCTTAAACCGTGTGGGTCGTCGACTCCTCAGCTCTACGGCCTCCCTAAAACACAATTCTGGGATTCCTCTTAGGCCTATCCTGGCAATGACCAATTCTCCGTATCATAAATTGGCACTTTAGTTAGTCGCAATCCTAACTCCATTGAAACGAAAGTTTCAAACACATTCTACTAAAGATTCTTTTGAATTGATCAGTGATTTAAAAAACATCAATCTTGCTAATGAGTTGATGTGTTCCATAGACGTTCATTTACTATTTACGAATGTCCCGCTACACGAGACAATCGATTATATTTGTGAGCTCGTCGAAATGAGCCACATTACTTTGCCTCTGCCTAGTGATATTCTGAGCGAAGCATTATTGTTATGTACCGAAAACATCAGCTTCCATTTTCTTGATCGGTGCTACCGCCAAATAGACGGGGTAGCCATGGGAAGTCCACTAGGGCCCATCCTGGCAGACTTTTTCATGTTAAGGATTGAGCAGGAGTTAGCTACAGACATAGCGAGTCTGTCATATTACAAACGTTACGTCGATGATACATTAGTATTCAGTCGGTCTAAGCAGGCAATAGATAACCTAGTGCAGCGCTTCAATGGTTGTCATCCCAACCTGAGAGTAACGTGTGAATTTGAGACTGACAACTGTCTGCCGTTTCTAGACATACTCATTAGTCGCCGGGAGGATGGCTCTATCAAACGAGCCGTCTATAGGAAATCCACGTGGTCCGGTCAATACCTGAACTTCAGTAGTTTCACACCGGTCCATCACAAACGCGCACTAGTGAATACACTATTCACACGAGCAAGGCGAATCTGTACACAGGATAGTCTTGCGAGAGAATTAGACTTGATCACATCTACACTACAATCTAACGGGTATCCAAAAAGGTTCATAGAAAGGCACAGTAAACCGAAACCACCTTCTGAACAGGTGGCCACAGTAAGAAAAAAGAGGGTTTGTATAGAACTGCCATTTAAAGGTGATTATTGCATGCATCAAACAACTCAAAGACTAGTGAATTCGATTAAAAGAACATTTAACGCAGCGGAACTCTGTGTATTAGCCCGGACCCAGAAACTGCCTGTCCCTTCAATCAAAGGAGATCAGCCTATCGGTGCCACCTCACATTGTGTCTACCAATTTACATGTAACTGCAATGAAAGTTACATAGGCAGAACCGAGAGGTGCTTGTTCTCCAGAGTGAAGGAACGTTTGCCCAAATGGGTGCAGAGCTCTGTATTACAGAAGGACCAGAATGCGGTTGAAACACGCAAGCAACCAGCGCCCGCAGTCGCAAGACACGTCCTGACCACTGGTCACGTTAGCTACCCAATTTGTGCATTCAGAATCCTGTTACGCCACTCGAATCCAAGATTCTTGCAGTTTGCTGAGTTGGCCGCAACCAATCGACCGAAGCCGACACTGTGTTCAGAAACAATTGCTCGTAAACCTGACCCTTTCCTGGAATAAGTGACCTTTCCTAAACCATCAACTGACGATCCACCCTGCTACCCTAACTGCTCGATATAAAAAACCCGTTTCATGTTATCGTAAATCTGGTACTGACGAGTCAATACGAAATGCTTGCATCTAACAGTTTTCGTGTTCTAACAGTTTTGTTCAAACTTCTGAAGGGAATGAACTGTTTCAAATGTCAGATGTGTTTATTGAGGACGAGCTGAGTGAACGCTGATATGCATTGTTTTTTACAACTGAGCACAACTAACAATTTCTTGCAACCAGCCAGAACATGAGAGACTGACACGAAATTGTTCAGCACAATTTGATAAGAAATGGAGATTACGAAGGGAAGGTAAGCGACAAGCTGTCCAATCAGAGCAAACAAACAATCGGCCTAAGCTAACGGTGTTTTTGAATAATTACACCAGTGATTTCTACGAGAACAGATTTTAGTTTGAATACAGGGTATCTTTAATTCTACTGAGAGGTCACACAAATGGCAGCATTGGTAATTATCAGATACCAGTCAGGACCAACCAGCTCACCCAGTGGTTGCAGGGATTAACTGCACCTGTAGGTAAAACGTTTTCTTTAACTCTGGTTTACTTGCAACACGTTTCAGTACGATTATCATCGTTTTCTTTTCCATTACTGTTCTACTTGTCGCTCGCCGATAAACGTTAGGTTTTCTATGTTTGTGGTCTACGATAAGTACAGCAAAACGGTAGTTTATGAATGGGCGCCAAAATGTCCTGAGAACAGAGATCTAGCTTTAATCGGACTTGTCCATCTGAGAGTTCTTGCTGTTGTGCATGTCGTTTTTGGTCAATTGTCACGCAACATTGAGTGCGATAATTATTTTGAAGCCGTCCAAAAATGCGTTTTCTATTTACAGAGAACAATAGTACTGAAGACATATTATGAAAACCTGTATCGGGACATGTTAACAGGTTGGTTACCATTCCACATGCACGTCTGATATATTCTGATGCTTCACTTTCCTGACTGAAAACAGTAGACGGAATGATAACATCTCTCATTATATCTTCTTTCTTTATTGATGGACCGAATCAAGAGAACGCGGGTTTTTAAATTTAGAAGAAAGTTTTGCCTGGTAAACAACATTACAACAAAAACAGGGAAGTTGATTGGTCAAACGTCTTTTATTCAGATTTACGTTTCTATCACAAGTTTAAGCCATTTTAAGTGATTCATTCTTGCTAAGTTATGCAGAGGTTGTCGACTATGATATCGAGCATTCAGAAATTTCCTGCTTCTTACATTGCAGAACAGTTTCAATGAGTTATTTATGTGGTCTGATATATTCTTCTTATCATCCAGCACGAGCAAATGTGTTGAGGTTTTATTTCGTCTTTTTGTGCAAACAATCACTAAAAATCAGCAAGTTCAAAGCAGGTTTCTTCTGAAGCTTTCATCTATTATGTACTCAGGTGCCACATTGAGCCACAGATTAACGTGGTCAGTTCGCGCCACGAATGTTTACTTAAAAAAGTAGACTAATGCTTCACGTCTGAAGATGGTTTCAACCCAGTTTAATCCTATCCTACATTTCGTGTACTCTCACCATGTGTACTTCCTATTGGACTATACTATTCTCTGCTTAGCTTCCCTGGTCTCTTAACCAAATATTTTCAGTTGATTTCAAGCTCCAGTATGCTCTCGTTGAACAGTAACGATGTTCCTCGTCACAGTCTTAATGATATTAAAGTGGCTTAATATTTTGAAGCACAGCTAGTCAGTTATCTCCAGGGTGAAATCCACATCCTGTCATCCTCTTCATTCTGAGGTTTTTAAATGTATATCCGAATATTCAACAAAGACCTTTCCTGAACCTACACATGCACCTTTTCACGCATATGGTTCATCTGGCATTTCTCACTTAGCCCGCCTTCCCATTGTTCCCAGTAATTTTGTAAAGGAATTTGCTTTGAATTTCATTTACCCATTTTGGTGGGGATTCTATTTATTGACGATGTGGTTGTTTAAATGTTGAATATTCATCTCTCAGGATGCATAGAGCAGTTCGTTAGTTTGAGTTACTTCGTTGTCTCGTCATTGATCTAAGTTGACAGACAAGTTTAACAAAAGGCAGAATCTAATTTAGACACTGGCGAACCCAAGACAGCATCCTATTTGGGGAGTTCACCTAGCGTTTATTAGAATATTTCAGCTATAGATACCAGACCGCAGAGTTTAGACTGTCCAGAATGACCTCATGTATGTTGTCGATGAGGTGAGAAAACGCGAGAAAACTGGAAAAGCTGTGTACCAGTGTGATTATCTATGTGGTTAAGCAGCTAGTTATGGTAGACGTCTGACTCTAGTGTCTGATGAAATATCTCCTGTGCTAATGGAAAACAGCAACAAGCGGCCAGGTTCATAAGAAAACAGAATTATTCACTGTTCTCATCGTTGCTTCCTGAAATCTCAGGATATTTCACTTCGTTTTCTGCTGCCAGAAGGAACCACATAATCAAAATGCTTGGGGGCTAATATTAAACAATAGGCTAGAGTTCTGCTCCAGCGGAAGCAAAAGGGTTATTATGAACAAAGTTCAGTTTTTCAAGATTATTTTTCCACTATGCTGGGATTCAAGGTACTAGATTGTTTTCAAGTAATTGTGACAAGCTCAATAGAGAAGACTGTCCCTTGTAAACACTCTTCACATTATTCCATTAAAGCAGTTTAAACTGTAGGGATTCAAGTGACTTCCTCCGAAACTGGTAGACTACTGGTCAATCAACCGAACGGACGTGGTAAACCCATCACCAAACCTCCAATGCATTCTTCCGTGCATGTTCCTGACATAAATTGCTCAACTTTGCTTGTGCCCATTTAGAACAATTACCTATCCAACGTATCGTATTCAGCAGGCTACATTTCAAGAGCTAATTTTAACCAGAACAGCGGCTATGTTTATTCCATCAAAGCTCGATATGGAACTTTTGACATGGTCAACAGTTTCGACTCTGTCAACATTGTCATCGTCGATGTCAACACTACATTACACTGTTCACTATATGACATGGATCACTGCCACGAGCACAGCTACCACAACTAGATTGGCTTAGTCATATACTTCCATACGACGTGTCGTGAGTAATCGTGTTTCCGTGCTAGGTAGCATGCTAAACAATGCAGCTAGCCTTGACACCATCACATGGACTAACCGGAAAACGGTCCTGTGATGAGGATTTTGGGTTTCAAAACTTGTACAACTTCATCCACCAAACGAATTACAAGTTCGAGACTACCCTCACATCAATCCATCTGTATATCATGAACCCGCATGCCAAACATATATTCCGTAAACTACTACAACATATTTTCAAGTTGACCATCACTCACATTTGATCGCAGCGTTCGCATTCAGANATCTGAATGCGAACGCTGCGATCAAATGTGAGTGATGGTCAACTTGAAAATAAACCAAATCCCCGACTACTCATCAGTATTACAACATATATTATGTGTTTAGCGTCATTCGCCTACTGACTGCAAGGCAATTGTTTACTAATAAGACCAACCAAATGTTTCATTTGTTTTAAGTAAACTGAGTCTGCAGTAGGTCAATGGAAATGAACCTCTTGGAGTTGAGTGTGGATTGCCACTATTAATCACGTATAGGTTCGATAACATCACAATGCCCAGACCAAATTCGACTTCGAATGATCCACGGAAGTGAGACAGGCATAGGCCAGAAAGTTCACATTGTTGCTCGCATAGGTATTTAGGCAGCATCTCTACGACTTGCAAAGTTTGGTCGTGAGCGCTGATGTGCCATCTGAAATGTGAAGAGGAGAATGCACCTCGTTTGTGAAATTAGTACCAGAACCACTTTAGGAGGTCAGGCATTAAGAGTCAATGAAAGCTGCTAATTAAATATTCCAAAAAGGGTGGTGACATGTGGAATAAAATAACTGGATTCATAAGGGAGCTGAGTAACATAATTGTCATGGAAAAGATCTTGGCGACCAAGACTTTCAGTGTGGAATGTAAATGTATTCTGCTTCGTCGTTCATCGGTTAAGCCTCTCTGAGCCTTCATAGTGTCAAACCACATCACATAAACTAAGATATATTACTTGTCATACTACGGTGAACGAGAATTGCAAGAATGGTAGGAGGTTCATTGTTCGGTAATAGTGTTTTCGGGACCTTGGTTAAACTTTAATCGTATTGGAATGACTGCTCAACTCAGTAAAATTTAAAATCAGGTCTCCTACTCAACGCGTCTCAGGGATGATGCACAGAGAACATCGGATGCTAATTATTGTGGTGAGTGCGGCATATTGAACAGCAACATAAGAAGAATGTAGTTAGCAGTCTATCGTCGGCGAGAAAACCGTTACCGCTTTGGAGTCCATGGTGTGGACATAGAAAACGGAGTTTGTAGGTGGTTGCCAGGATAGGATACCGCCTTCAGAACTGACTGGACACAAACCGCATTACCACGTGAACTGTTCTACTCAGACACATGCGGTAGTAAATAGGGAATTATGGAAACCAGAATTACGAGTTCATACCGTAGCTGTTTGCTACCACAAGTGGGGAACTGATTGCTGGATGATGATTGACTAACTCCTACGCTCATGTTGAGGAATTCCTTTATGATTTGGAAAGTGAATTTTTGACGTCTGGTTCACGGACCAGATCTTTCGTGATAATGAATTGTTCACCCATTTGCCCATTCGCGTTTTCCTGTCTCAGACACGAAAGCAAATTCTGTTGGTCAATTGCCCCGCCTTATGCGGTTGCCCAAAATTTTGCACAGGGATTTTTTAATACACACTACTTTCCATTTAAACACACGAATTACCACAGCATCCTGGTTGGTTAAGAATTTAGTCTGACTTTTAGATGGCCTACCTAATTAACGCACGCACTGTCTAGTTACACGCGTACTATTAATCATATTGCCACGGTTGGCTGCTTACCTGTCCTGAGCCAAACGACTAAATTTTATTCCACCACCCAAACAAAGCGTGCTGCTTGGGACTTTGTTTTCCACCTGTTAGCAAATCAAATAAGGGTTAGTAGAAATTAACCACCAGTTCAATCCAAACTCTATATTGAACAGAGACTTACCCTTGGTTGACTTAATTAGTAGTGTATTTTTCTGTCTAAACCGCGAGCCCAACTCAAGTTCACGTGCTTGTTGTGCGGATGTGGTAATTGCTACGCTACCGTCAGCATGAACGGGGTGTCTTAGCCGTCAGTCACAATAACTTGTTGGTAATATGTACATTTATATTCTACACAGTTCAGTTGGGACTGGGTCCAGCTGCACGTCAAACTTCTGACTTTGCGTTGGATCCACTCCAATATGCTTAAACGTGCCACTGAAAGGTCTGTGTATGTGATACACTGCTCGAACAAAAATAACATTGACTAGAGGAGCCTGGAAACGACTCATCATGAGATCCACCTGAGGCTTTAATGGTCCCCTATTTAGGTATACCACTTTCTGTAAAGCATTTTCACCTACAAAAATTTACTTATCTGATTACCACCGAGAAATCCACTTATATCACGAACAATTCAGAGAAACTAAGATAACAAACAGGGAGCTTACTACACAAACCGAGTCAAGCGAAAGTACCTTTCAGAGCAATGGGCAGGGCGAACGACTTTAAAACCAACACCCCTTCTTTCCAAATCACCTATCAACTCTACCCCCACATTACACGACACGTGGACATTTGTCAGGATATGTATTCAGTGAAGCTTGCTATGAATTTTCGATGTCCACACTCCAACGGATTTTTCCAGTTCTGTTTCTAGTCACATCCGTTTACTTCTAATAACTGCCCAAAAGCGTTTTGTCGCGTAAACGATACAAAGACGCAGACGCATAGAGAGGGTTTTTTCATTCAATTTTTGGATTAGTTTGACACCTTTCTCTGTCACTGGTGTCCTGTCAATAAGCCGTGGAAGTACTAATTTCAGATCAACTTTTGTTGCAGTGTTAGACACCGTAAAATAAGCCGTTCGTGCGTCTGCATCAGGTGCGGAACCGAATGCCTATAGCGGAAAGAGGTAATCTTCCTGAAGCTGTTAGATGGATTTTAGGTTTCTTCCATTTGATGGCCAGACGCAACCAGACAGTATGTCGAACATACCCGAAACGTTCTCGAGTTGCACATGTACCTAAATGTCAAATACGGTAACAAAAGATTATTAGAAAAAGAATGCCCAACAACCGTGTTAGCATCCCGGTCGAAATAAGCAGTGGGAAGGTCAAAGCTATGGGAGTAGACTGGTGATATAGTGGCAACAATTTTATAACACTACACGTCTTGCAGTTTTGTTTTCAGTATTAAAATAGCTGCGTAGGAGTTCACACCAATAGACATTGACTTTTTATTGGCTGGTTATCATTGATTAATATCTAACGAAAATGTTAAGGTAGCCTACACAAATTCGGGAATTTCAGTTGCATATTGTCATGTGGTTGTGATCGATTTTTTTAATTAAGAGAGGTTTTAATTCACTTCTTTTCTACTAATTCGTCCTGAAATTGGAATCATTCAGGATCGGGAACCAGACCCATCAGTATGGAGGATCGGGGCAACTCACTGGGACAAAACCGTCTACTGCAAACTGTTTTCAGTTTCGGTGGTTATTCTGTTCGAATTGTGAGAGTGGGAGAACGAAAGAAACTGGGCGTATCCTTGCCTGAGCCGGAATTTGCACCCCAACCGTCGTGTTTATGAAACAAGCATGTTAACCGCAACACCAGCAACCTCACACGGAACATGACTGAGCAGTCATATGTGAACGTATAAATGTAACTTTGTGTGAAGAGTGTTCAGATTTTTCTACGATCTTTATGGAAGAAAACAACAACCTCCCTGTACTGTGTTCAGTTTGAAATATTCAGAATCTTCGAATTTCATTCCAAACTGTATACATTGCTCAGTTGATCCGATGATGCTTGTAGTCACGGAGTTATTGACTGGAGTTGACAGGACAGTTATTGTTTCTCCTATGGAGATCGTCAGGGACTCTGAGCCTTCTTCACACAAAGTTTTATTTGTACGTTCACATGTGAATGCTCAGTCATGTTCAGTGTGAGGTTGCTGGTGTTGTGGTTGACATGCCAATCTCACAAACACGAGGGTCGGAGTGTAAAGTCCGGCTCGGACAAGTATATGAAACAATAGTGAGCCTTTAGAACAGCGTAGTTTCATTCCAGCTTCGCCTTAGGCAGTGGGATGGCCGAAAGATTTACCTGAATGCGAACAGTATGATCAAATGAGGGTGATGTTCAGTGCCAACTAATCAGAATCTTCGAAATTCAGTCCAAGAAATTGAGCGGTTTGTCCTTCCGGCTGCTGCCAACG
Organism: Paragonimus westermani; assembly: GCA_008508345.1. Lineage (NCBI taxonomy): Eukaryota > Metazoa > Platyhelminthes > Trematoda > Plagiorchiida > Troglotrematidae > Paragonimus > Paragonimus westermani. The sequence goes on along the minus strand of QNGE01003068.1, from coordinate 37,665 downwards.
TTGATACTAATAGACGACTATTGGACGTGCATAGTATTAAACAAAGCATGCTAAATTTCACAAACTACTGGTAAATGACTGTTACTGCGGTAAAAATCTTCGAGCATAACCAGAGCGTGGTATTCTGGAATAACTGTAGAAAGAACGGTTTTTCCAAAAACAAATATGACCACTTTCCTTTTTGAAATATTGAACCAAGCTCTACTCCTAGTATCTGGTATAGTTCAACTGCTCATTCCAGTATCCGAATGAATAAGAGGCCTTGATTAGCTAATCCATTACAAGCCATTAACAAGCCGGAGTTGGATTCATATCGGAATATGTGACTGTGTAGATAATACGTCTCGTAGGTTTTTCTTACAATTAGCTGTCAGTTATTGTTGTCACGTTATCAGACGCTTTGTCATCCAAGCGCCTACCTTCTTATGGCTTTCTACAATCTGAACTTATGCATCTTATCTGCAGTCTAACAGCCGAACAATCCGACGTCGAGTTACGAGATATGATGCCAACTGTATGGACGGTCACGTCATTTGCACATTTTCCCATGTCAGTGCTAGGTCAAGCAGGTTACTGTCTGTAGCTTCATATTTGTATATATTACCAATCAATGACAGACTCACCTTGCAACTAATCATTTGATTCTATAAGTGTGCACCGATATTGCCACGAAAAGAAGTGTTCGTTATTTTCTTATTGTGGTCTGTTTTTATCACAAACAAGGTACTGGTGGATCGTTTTACAATTGTTTTAGTTCTTTTTTCCTTGGACGACTACAGTAGCTATTGATGCTAGTGTCATAGTCGTTGTGCACACAAACTGATCCTGTTTCCAACAGCTTAAATACTGGCAACCATCGCCTATAGACTATAGTGTTCTCAAGATTCGTTTGAAAGTTATCTTGTTGCCACGATTTTCTTTGGCCTTACTGAGACATTCGTTTGCTTTCCTACACAGTTCACTTCTGTGGTTTCGTGTGACGAACGACGCTCAACCCAGAATTCATTGTTGGACAATCTTAGCTATTAATAGCGGAGTTTTTCGGGTTAAATCTGAATCCGATCTCTCTTCCCTCCCTCCTAACTCAAGGAGTAGACCCTGGGGTTCGCCCCGGACCGCTATCCGTTTTACCTCACACTGTGGATCAGCACGAAGAATTTTCAGTCATTGTTTTCTTTTTTCATACGACTTGAATGTCGCGGACGATCTCTGCAAGGTGACATCAACACATTCGATCAGTGGTACGAGAAATTTTGTATTAGTGTAGATGACAGTCAACGCGTGCAAAATCAGGAGGAATTATTGTTTCCATTTCTCGGGATAAGCTTGACAGTTGCACGGACAGGCTAACTTGATATTCTGTTCTGGCTTTATTGACAACACTGGAAACGTGGGATTTTCGCTATGCTGCACTTCAATGTTGTCCATAATTTCCTACTTTTAATTCACCTCGGTGTTGAAGACAATGTAGATGTTTAGCTATTGTTCATCTACTCCACAGTGAATGGCTGACAAGAAGGCCACTTTTCTTTGCTCCGTCTGCTGAAGTCCAAAGCTGTATTGACTGACCTCAAATCGTCGTTAGAAAAATGTGTTCATCCGTCACATGGTGAGAGTCCATTAGAACAGGTTACTGACAGTTTGAGTTATTACTCTCATTAGACTGCATCGTGAGGTTTTCTTAAACTCTCACTTTTACCAACGGGAGTGGTTAGTATAAGCTGTTTTTTTCGTTCTATCATTTTGTAATGTATATGGTTTCATGATGCATCTCACACGAAGAACAAAATCGTGCCCATTGGAAGGCTTTTGATGCCAATCATGCAATAAACGAATTACTTCACGGTTCTCTAGCATGATCTCGGAGAAATACCGCTTCGATTCACCATTTCTTATCATGTACCATTGTTTCATTTCCATTGGTTTCCTCGTATAATCATTGTCCTTTAATTAGAAACAAATTTGACTATGATAAAAATGCACCATCAACTGCTTGATGAGAAGATTGCCTACACCATTCAGGTCTAGGTCGGACGAAAGTGGGGTTGAAGCATGAAGAATGTCCGTGACAACAAAACAAGCTTAAATTGAGTTAGATAACCAGCCAGGATGCAAATTATGTATTGATACACTATCCTATAATATGGAGTTCATGATGGTGATATGCGTGTTTACACGCAGTGGTCAACACGGTTGCCTCATGATTGGAATAGTCAGAGTTCAAATGCCGGCCGTGGCAAGGATATGCACTACTGACGAGCTCTAATGAGAGGGAAACTCAAGTCTAGTGCTTATTTTCGAAAAAGACTGGCTAGAATATCTACCTGAATGCGAAAGTTGCGATCAAATGTGAGTGATGGTCAACTTGAAAATAAACCAAATCCTCGACTACTCATCAGATGTCTGCGTTTTTGTTTAGGCGTTGAAGTAAGGGGGAAGTTTTTTCTCTCTGTAAGTTGTTCCTTATAATGAAAAGAAAGCCCTCTATTCATCTAAGTGCTAATTTGAACCCACCGCGCAAATCGGAAGTGGCGGTATCATTCACCTTCTCAAGCACAACATTGCGCAAAGGTAGCCAGACGGTTGAAAGTTTTAACTTGAATATATCTGTTTTGATATAAGGAATCCCCACTAGATATAAGGTTCGTGCGAACGTCGAAGTCACTGATTTCACCCAACCAGTTACAGACTACTGTAACGTCGCCGGTCTTATGGAACAGCTACAGATATAACTAATCACCTTCAAGTGACTTCACTAAAAGAGTGATCTTCAACTTAGACAAAATCATACGGACTGAAGATTATAGGTTTACATAACAGTAATATTAACCAGACACAACACACTGCCAGCTGCGGTTTTATTTGCTTGTGCATGATATCCACCACTGTGCACTCTTGCATTTTGGTGTGTCAATTACGTGCAGTCTGTACACCTTGGTGCAGCAGACCTACCTCCGATCAAACGAACGGTAGCAATATCAAAAGGCTCCCGTCATAGAAGGTCCAGTTGGATTTTTCGATGTTACAACGACAAGTAATGACTAGTCTGCTTAATGGCCTTGTTCCTCTGAAATCAATTGTGTTAGGGTTATCACAAATGACGTCAACCTCACATGTATCCGTGAAATCTTCAGAATTAGCAGTGCTTTAATTTTTGTTCATGGCTTTCCATTCATCATTTCATCAAAGACTTAACGACAAAGATTAACTTAACGATATGCAAAACATTAATGACCCCTCTAACCCGTAGTACACATCTTTGATATTACAATTTGTAATACGAAAGAGAATAACTCTGTCTTCAATTATTGCAACAGAATCGCATCTAAACAGATACTGGCAGTATCTCATAAAACCAGTGTGAAAGTTAGGAAGAGTGAACGTACAATACAAACCCGCGAACAGCATTCAGTGATGGATACTCATTTTATCCTCTCGTGAGTTGCAAGGTTCACCGTTAAATTCTGTTTTACCGTACCACCGGATAGCTGTCCTATTCGTGTTGTGCATAAGCCACTGTGTGTTTCGTTTTAATGAGTCTTTCGATTTAGGTCTTTCCTGTTTTGCTTAAAAGTTCTATTTGGTTGTACCGGTATGCAGGCTGTTTTGCAAATGTTCGAATGATTTGCACGCACTAAGATGGCCTCCTACACTGAAAAACCATGGTAGGAAATATTATGCCGTTGCAGAGATTTGGCTGAAGCAACTTTACAAATCCCTTTGAATGAATTACTTACGAATTCAGTCCAACAAGTAGGCCTTGTTACTTCCAACAAATAACTGCTCCTACGTGTAACTAAGGTTGATCTTCAACTGCAAACTGGGGTAGATTATAGGTAGCATAATATAGCGAAATTTGTGTGCATTCGCTGCCACTACCATGGACTGTTAGTTTTACCGCAAAACAGTTGGCGGATCGCCGTTGAGAGTTTAGGAAGCAAAACAGTGTACACACATACCTATGGTGCGAATTGCGATACAACAGGAAATTGACAGAGTGAGGAGCAGAAAAACATATGGTTACTGATAGCAGGAAAAATGCATACTTCATTGACCTGAAATTTGATGTTGCAAATAAATAATATGGCAAAGTAGACAAGTATGAAGCGATCTACCAATGAAAAGTTTGGTCTTTCCTAGATTCGAAACAGCGAAGTAACTGAGGACGCATGCGCGGCATGTGTTTTGTCAGTTTAGCCACGTAGCCACACTGGGAGCTTAGAGGTTTCACATCGAAATATTACCAGTAAAGTATCCAAACGACATTTGTCTTAATAGTGTCCAGTCCCGTATGCCCTAGTTGCTCAAACGGTTCGGCAAAGCATGACTGCTAGCATACTAACTAGAGGTCTCACTATCCCAGTTACATTTTACGTAGCAACAAGATTGACCATTTGTGTCAAACAAAGAACTGAAAAAGTTTACTTACTACATAAACCAGGAGTAACCCCAGAAGGGCACTGTGATTCACAAGATTGCTTCCTAACAGCTGGTCGTTGTCAAATCAAGCTTCTCTCTATTTTGATGCAAGTGGAACTGCATATTAACCATACAATTCCTTTTTTCTGATGCAAAGATTGTTCTTTGGTTATGATGTACAAAAGATACGGACTGAGCCAATCAGCCTTGCCCAATCACGGTTGTGATCGATAACTAACGGAACGCGATCAGATGATTCGTCGCCCGACACAAAAATGTGCATGCGGAATGGGGAGCGCAATCCATCACGCAGGCATAAACTTTGTGCATTCGACTTATTCGTTACCTTGAAAATTGTCATTATTGTTCCACTTTATGGATGGAGAAAAATAGGTCAAATTTGTTTGACGAATCGACAGAGTAATTAAAACTGAATTTGTTTACGCAAAATAGCACGAAATGTGAATGGCTAATCTGACTAAGGATATTGAACAGCTATCACAATATTTCCTTAAGGGTAATCTTATTCAACCCAACTATTCAACATTCTTAGGCCTCACCAGGAAGAGACCTGTAGCCGTGTACCAAATGAAAACACAGTACTGGAGATCGAATTCAAATGTGACTGTTGTAAATTCGGAGGCGGAATAAAACAACACCGATGTCATGATGAACTAGGGAGACTACGAAACAAAAGTGAAAAACCATCTACAACAATGACGATTTAACAAATTTAGGAATATAGGTGCATCTCTGTCTACAAGTAGAAGAAACGTATTCGTATTTGGCAGGAGAGTTTAGGGCAAAAAACAGGACATTTTGTGCCCTAAATGCACATTAACCTCATGTTCTTGTAAACCTTAAGATGTTCATAAAGGTCATGTTGGTGAAATTGGGTCTCCAGGAGTTTTTTAGTCATTAGAGGGAAAATCGAGTCTTTCGATCGGGTACTTATGATTTTTGTGCGTAGAATTAGTTGAAGTTCAGTCGAGCACAAATGAAGTGATATTTGGTTTTGATCTTATAGCAACATTTATTAAAGTACTCCAGAGGAGCGCGCTAAAAACCATCACAAAACCATCACAATACGACAGCAATTTGAAAAGAACAAGGTTAATTAGCGATTGAATGACAACTGGGATATCGACATGTGTGCAAGTGAACTGTCTAGTTTATAGCTAAAAATTATGTTCAGAAAAGAGAAGTAGTAGTGGAACCTGCAGTATCCCATATTTTACCGGAATTTTTGTGAAACAATTTGGGAAGAAGGCAATGGGGTAATTTGAAAGCCTAGCAAAAATTTGGTGAAGCCATGTGGACGGAAGCTTTGCGGTCACGAAATTAGGTTGAACAGAGTTACTTTCCCAGCAGCTCGGCTGGATATAGAGTTCGGAACCAGATGAATAATTTAACGTAATTGAACATAATAATGACATGATACATACGGGGTGGGGACGAAGACTCAAAACTACAGTCAACTAAAAAAACGGAGTTGTCCATTGATCGTGGCGGTAGACCCGCTCATCGTAGAGATTTTAACTGTAACATTGCAGCCACACAGTTTCACAGGACACTGTTTAAATACACTACTGTGATAGCAAAAAGGGGCGGTGATTCCCACGACAAAAAAGAGTTATCCCAAACGGTTTCTTAAAAAGCAGTTAAGAAGGCTACTGAAATGGGTGTTAAAGATATGAAAACAATGAAAAAGAGCTGCTTTTCTTCTAATTGAGGAAAGAAGGCAGGTTATTCAGAGGGTCTTGAACCGTGTAGTTTTCAGGACAGTTTTAAGGAAGGGAAAGATATTGCTTGAAAAATTTGTGCATTTTAACGACCATCTTTCTGCTGAGAGAACTAACAAAACGTAGAGTAAACGACGAATATTTATCGCACGTTTGGACTGGGCAGATGACACCAGAGCTAAAAAATACAGTAAATAAGCACTAAGTAAGCAACAGAACGTAACCTAAAATCAATTAGAGCAGCAAGCCATGAAAAAAGATTCCACAATCGCTGGTCACGCGTTGGACACAGGTAATAATAGTGACCTGGAAAACGTTGAAGAAATTAAACAAAGGCTGAGAATGACACTTGAGTTCTTAGTTGCAGAAACCATTAGAACTGCGAAAGCCAAACGCCTGGTGAACAAAGTTTCCGTTTGTTAAACATTCATAACAAAGTGTCACTCAGTGCTTGCGAAGATATAGAATATTTGCTACCTCTGGAAATAATGTAGGCACAATTTTGTAGATTATATGTATGTGATAAAATTTTTAGGGCGAAAAATGTCACAATGTTAATACTCTCTTCTGCTCAGCTCTTTGCAAAATATATACAAAATTCAAGACGAACGTAAAATAATGCAAACGTTCTCTGTGTGAGATCAACAGGTATTCTATTAAAAAACAGCTGAGAAAATAGTACCTTGAGTGAGCTAGTAGTGGGTGGATTCACTCAGAGGGAGCTGAGATGTCAGTACACAAAGATGTGGGTATTCGTTCGGAACTATCCATTGAACTCGTAAGAACAACAAAGTAGCTAGCAAGACTTGATTTCCGTGTTTGAACTGCACGCCAATCACAACACAATAAATGTTAGAAAAGTAACTATGGTAAGTCAGTAAAACGGGCAATAGGGGTTATGAACAGCGTGTATGTAACAGCTACGCAGGTACTGTTTCCAATTGTAGGCTTGACGGATTGTAGGCCGATAGAGAGTGGGTGTCCGCAAGACCTTTTAGAGAACTCAGAGTTCAGGGTTGTGCAATCCGGTACTCATGGTCTCGGTAGCACTCAACATGACATGATATCCGGTGTTGGATGGAAACTCAGGCACAACTGGTTGGAAGAGTATACTGTTCCGATTGATTTTCTGTTCCACTCTGCGGTTACTTCAACCGTGGGGTTTTCCTTGAAAGGGAGATTAATAAACTTACGTTCATTATCCACACGAGTTAAGTTTCAATTCCACAGCCTGGGTCGTCTTCTGGGTGAAACGCTTTGGGTAGCCAGTCTGCTCAGATTCTAAAGTGTCATGGGTGCAGATTGTTGATATTTTTCCCGCCAGACTTTGTATGAGGTTCACTTTGATTTAGCGGAACGAAAACATTGGTCTCGTCGCCCGGAGGAGTTTCCTGTGGACACCTAATCTTCATCGGCCCACAATCAATCAAGCCTGCGATTTGAAACAGTGCCTACGTGGCTGTCAAAAACACACTGGCCATAGCCCATACTACCAGTTTTACTGACTCAGCGTAGTTACTTCTCTAACATTTATTATGTTATAGCTAACCTGATGACCAAACATAGAAATCAAGTCATGTTGGCTATTTTATTCTTCTCATGCTTCACAAGTCCGCTGTTTTTGACATTCAGTTTCCAGACACTTAATCACCAAACGTGGTGTCATCTGGAGTACGTATTTGTCTGAATCTGTTTTACTATACCATTTGCTGACTGTGACCTTAAGCCAAAAAGCCGTGTTACAAACTAGCTTAATTTGCACACGGCAATTCTCAGCCTTGCAGCTTCATTATGCAGATGACTAAAGATCAACAGGACCTACTGTTACTGGATTCTTGAGATGAGTTATGTTGTCTTATGAATTATGTACGACGAGAAATGTCACAAGTGATTATGTCTCGACAGTTCTAACTGCTGGTAATAAAGCTTACTTTTGCTCTCCAACAGCGAACCATGCGTAGTGTGCGTATACTGGATTCCGAGGAATGGTGACACCTTCTTGAAGTATGCTTGTCTGCATTGAAGCACAACTGCACAATTCCTCTTATTCAAGCTGCATAAACTTGAATACGCGGATTCAAAGTGCATGCTACATAGTATTTACTTACGACTGGAAATGCTTGTAGCCTAAATGTGCGACCCACTTCTTGTGATCACTCTTCCACATGCTGCTGTGATGCAAGTAATCTCCGTCTTACAACTAGGCGTCTTTTACAGAGGATGTGAACGTCACTCTCATGACCGTGAGGTCTGTTGTGAGTCCAATTCTGGTGCACTGGGTCTCATCAGAGGTGGCTCTCTAGCCGATTTAACGCCTACTTTGCTGTCACTCCAAATGAGTCAAATTTTATCATCTGGTCACCGCTGAGACGATCTGAATTGGGTTATACAATCCACAGTTATGTACTCAGAACAAATCTGTTCAGGCATACGACTTCTAAGAATCCCATTGTCAATTTGGTAACTTCAGTGGACAGTTTAATCACAAAACTGGTATTGGGTTTAATACTGTTCGACGTAATTATATAAAAAGTTGCTTTAGATTCCGCTGGTTTCATGACCATATTGGTGTGAGTTGGTATTTAATTGGCTGGTTGGTGAGTAGTCGAGAACACACTTTCTGCCTAGATTCAACTCCAATAAACAACGGAAGTCATTTTTGACCATGGATAAACTGGGAATTGTGTTTAGACAGTCAATAACAAACACGAAAATTTTTTGAGTTTTCTTGCAAAAACCTTAACGGACAACTGTTTTCAACAATTCTTCATCAGACTGTTACAATCATACGAGTCCAGGGAAAGCAAAACTGTGTAGGTAAAACACAGAAGTTTAGCAGAATATTATTGGATCACGCAGATCGGTACAAGTTATCCCGACTATTCCAAAACAGAATCAGAAAATTCATTTCATTTTGTAAACCTTAACTTGAATAGGTGTTTGTTTGTAGGTTACAATGCTCTGTTTATTGTAAAGTAACATGAACGGGGCAAGGTATGAGTTTTAATCGATCTGTGCCTTTGGAGTGAAAAACGCAACCTCGTTTGCTGCTTCATCAGTAGATCAATGCTAATTTGCTCTGCGGACACAACAGACCAGGAAATGGGGACAGTCGCCAGTGTGTTGTGGGAAAATAGCTATCCGGGTCGTTTTCTAATGTGGAACATGACTGTGACTAAGCTACGGAGTTCGATTACCACAGTGGAGAAGAAAGCTGTTTCCATCCGCCTCCCTTTCAAAGTTGATATTGCAACAGAAGCGTTCAACCGTCGATTTTATCAGACACTCAGACAACGCTACGCAACTGGTTCACCATATTCCCTTAAAAGACAAACTCCTTGCCCTCGACCGATCCATGATTGTGTACTCATTCTCCCGCTGTAGTAACGACAAAGCACAGAGGTCGCACAACAAGAAGTTTGTCGAAACGGATCTAAGAATGCCATCCACATTGGCTCAGAATAGGTCCGACCAAGTCCCTCAACAGTGCAATCGTCGCACATTTGGCAGGCACAGATCACCGGGTTGATTCCACTCAAGCGTTCCGTGTTGTCTACGAAGCTCCGGTCAACTACCTCAAATAGGTCAGGCAATGGATGGTTGTTACTTCTGAATCGACCGCCATCGGATTACCCAATCCGATCTCGTGTTTACACAAGAAATTCGCGCAGGCATTGCAGTTGTGTTGGTCAAAGGTCACACCATCGCTCTGCATGCCCATTCAGACTCCACCCGATAACTCTGTGATGTAACGGTGGGTGGAACTCCAAACCTACCATCAATAGAATTGTTGATTTGTTCTCCGAATGCCTGACCTCTAGGTGCTTGGATATTTTGTAACGCTGTACTTGATTCAGTGATATTCTACCATACCTCTTTGTTTTGTTTACATTCCGTTTTGATTTCGCTGAACCTACGTAATCGTACTAATCTGAAGAAAAGTTTTATACGTCATTTTTTAATCACAGTTTTTCATTTTTAGTTTTCTCCGGGAAGTGAATTTTTAGCCGCAATCCTAAACCTTTGGACTATAAATATTTTGATATCTGTTTAATCACTCATTTACACAATACTCTGGTTTCCATGAGTGACCGATTATGCAACTAATGGTCTACACAAAAGTTTGACACCATGGCAAAGGCCTAAAGTTCATATTTGCTCTCAATGTCAAGGAGAGCTCCTGAATGGCATTTTTTCACATATTCCAGGTTACCGTGTCCATCCATTTTACCAGACCTGATGTCATCCGTCTTTCTCACTTTTTCCTACCTACCTGCTGATATTAACTCCGTTCCCAATGGACCCCCTCGCCGTCAATGAGTTAAACGAAAAGCACTGTATACTACGAAGGCTCCTGCAGTTAGGGGAAAGGTCTGTTTCATTAGTTACATCAGCGGATATTTACAGCGGATGAAAATATTTTTGTCCCAAAATTATCTCTGTAGTCATAAAAATCAAGTCATTATACACGCACTATTGGTGTCGGTTTCAGAATGATTGCGCTGTTTTTCTGACGAAAGTTATTGACGTGTTCAGCCTTATTGCCAGCAAATCTGATGGGTTATGTCTATTGTTTATCCTTAAGTTTATCCTTAAACTGATGCAGATGATTCTTATGATTTGTGTTCTGTTCTAGTTATCCATTCTACAATGTACATTTCCATGATCTTAAACACCTGTAGCTTTCGGTTCAAACGGACTGGAAACTGACCAACCCATTATGTTTCAGGGAACTTAGACCAGCTGTTTGACAACCCAGCAACGCACTGATCCAGTGCTTCCCACATAATGTGGTCATCTTGTAAGCCACAAAGCAGTTGACTAGCATTCAAGTGTACGGTTAGCCACCTGCTAAGCAGTGAGAACAGTGGTTTGAAATGCAATTTCAAAATGAAAGCCCTCATGATGACACAAGTAATGACTGGCCGTCGATAACGATAGATGAACAGCCAGTCCACGAAATTATTCAGAGAGCCCTGCTGACCTTCAGAACAATAATAACAGCTGGCTCTGCAATACTTCACGCTTAAATCTGTGACTCAAAAATAGATGAAATCACACTTTAAGGTGTCTTGAAGTTATGCTACAAAATTGTATACCTACGACGGCAATAGAAATGAGGAAATCTGGCCCAGGTACGTACACGATGAATAATAGCCGCATTTCGGCCTCCAATGAAGCAGTATTGTACCTCAGTGGTTTTGTAAAATTCACACACGGACAGCAACCAACTCGCGTCGATTTCCTACTAGTTGAAAACAAGTTGACCATAAGCGTATTGTACTGATAGACATAATTGAAACGAAATCGTAGGAGTATCCTCCTCCTCTGAAAAGTACACATGTAAGATCAGTAATCTTTAACCAGCAAATTTGCGTGTACTATGGTTAATCCTGTCTATGGTCAGCATGAGAAATTGTAATTCTGGCTGTGACTCGAGCGGTTCCAAGCAGATCTAAACTATTCGCATGTGACAGGATAATATTAAACTACTTTCTGATCACCATGGAAATGCAAACGGCGTACAAGTAGATTACCATCAAGGTCACCTGTTCTCAGTTCAGTGTTTTCCAACCGGAGATGTCACCAAGTATAATATGACTAACCGAGGAATTTTTAAAACTAATGATAACTATTTGATTTCTGATCTTTCCTCCTGTCTCCATCATGCATTTGGGTAGAAAGCGTAATGATCTGGGTTCTGAAGATTCCTTAAACAAAAGTTTTTAATGTGTTGTTCACGCTGCTGTTTGTGGGCCAGAACTGATGATTATTCATATCTGTACAGCAATGTTAAACAAAATTTTGCAACCGACGGTGATTCCCAAATGGAGACGCTTGTTTTCTGTTCCGATGTCTGACCGGGATGAGCATTAGGGTGAATTATGATTGCTAATGTTCGGTGAGTCAAAGTAGCTGAAAGCAGTGTATTGCGCCGTATCAAATAATTTCAGTGGCTTAATGAGCTACCACTCCAGTTGAGCGAAGAGACGAATTGTTTGTGAGAAATCAACCTCCTCTTCTGACTTATTGCTAGGGTTAAGCATTCGTTATTGTCTGCCTGATTGAATTAGAGGTCACTACACTTATATTTAGCTTTTCGATGAACTTGAACTGAACACTGTAGACGCAGCAATGAAGTATTTGTTAGAGCTTATTTACTAATATTCCTATATGTCTTCTGGTACTTATTAAGCTGCTATACGAGCAATCAACGATTTCTTTCAAAGGATATTTGTAATCGTAGACGCAACATTCAAGAGGAGTGATTGCTTTCTTGCCGTATGTTTGTCCCTGCGAAACGCGCGAACCTTCTCATGCACTGCAGATTTCTGCAAGTTTTCGTTCGCATGAGATCAGTGTGAACTTACATAGTTGCCATCAGTATAATCAACTTGATGACGAATACCGGAAAATAAGCATACCCAATATGTCCCTATCTCAATGAGTTTCAGTGTACTCTGAATAATTTAGTAATAGTGTCAACGAATGAGTTCTCAAGTATTGGCAAATAGTGTTTCATTCAGTTAATCTGCGTCATAAGTAGTGTCACAGTATGCAAAACTACTTCGTAAGTACTGTTACAGAAATCTACCTGAAACAAGGCCACTGACCAATCACAACAACAGTCACGCGGGTAAAGGTAAAGGCTAGCACACTACCCCAGGAATAACGCAAGAACATGGTTGCTTAGGTTGCCGATGGTCTGGATCGGAGCCATTATCAGGAAACGTTCGCTGTGTAGAACAGGACACAAAGATTCCCACGCCCTTTAGTAACCTCTTCGAGGCGGAAACCTGCCATCGTCTGTTTACCATTTGAAGTCGACAGAGCTGAGACGTATGTTAGTCATGAGCTGTGAAGTAGACCACAAACCACAATATCCCGTAAAGCATCATGATCACAGCTCACCAATTTGCGCACGGTTAACCTTAAACTTGATGTGCTGATTTGCAACGTAATGTATTGGTCTAACGTTAAATGTGGTCTCCAAACATATATTGATACATAATCCAGGATGGCCCCGATCTAGATTATGAAACTCGATGGCGTTGTGGTTAATAACGTAGTCTCGAAAACACGAGTATCGGAGTGTAAATTCCGGCTTGACCAAGATGTACACTATTGAAGAGGTCTGTTAAGAGCGACATTAGAGTCTAGTGCTTCTTTGCAACACTTATTTGAATGCGAGAATTGTGAACGAATGTGAGTGAAATAACCAAATTCCTGGAATTCAGTCCATACTTGATAATTAACGTGATCTTCGAACATCTGACAGACGTGGATGATGATGTGAATTTCAATCAAACATTGGTAGCTATCTGCAAGCACATAGGGTAATTACGACACAATGTGTATCATCTGAGTAATTTAGTATGATTCAGTGTTTTGGATGATGAGATGAGAATATTGGTAGGAATGCTACTTACAATTACAACGCAAACAATGCCGATGTACGTAATTATATTTCGTGTGAATAGAACTGTACCAGATATACGTGGTTAACAAATTAAATAAAAACTGGACTAAAAAAGCCTTGTGATTAGATTAGAATGGTCTGGATTATTACCGATTACCGATTAAACGAGTGGAAGCTTGCAGGGTAGGGTGGGAGGACCTGCTGATTTCAGGATAACCGTTAAACTTGCACTAACACTAGGAAGAGGACCTCAAAGTGTTTGTGGTTTTTCTGGGAGAAGACGTTTCCAAGAATTTTTCTGCAACAGTCAGGTGAGGTTGACAGTGGAGGAAAAGCTGAATTTTGGAATTCCCGACAGTGTGTGCACTAGCTGCAGATGTCACTAACTCAGCACACATGATTTTGCGACCAGTTAGGAATGGACTTGGTCACCCTATAGTGGAGCTAGCTTGTTTTGGTAATACGCTGGTTGTATGTCGGGTGACTGTGCGACATTCTGAGACTTACATGGACAAAAAGTTCAAGGTCAAATAACGATGTGTTTCATTTAAAGTGGTTGGTTATTTTCAGAAGTTGAACGTAACAGTGTGAACATGGAGGGTGGTGAATGTAGACAAATCGCGTTGCCGCATCAGTAACAGATTTTTGGTACCAAACAGACACGGGGATAGGATAGATATTTGATCAGCGGGCTAGGAACGGTCAGCAAACTGAGGCTCGGCTAAGTACAAGGACAGCTGCGGTTACATATACAGTGTTAGCTGGCGCCAAAAGTTTGATCCCCCTTGATTGAAAACACGCACATCTTCTGGATCCGAGCTGATACACAGAGTCCGGTTGCAGCAAATGTTCACCCAATCGAGCATCCCAATCATCGTTTTGTTTAGCGCATGAGGTACTCAGATTTTAAAAGCAGCTCTGTATAAGCGGTTTGTTCTTACAAAACGATCGCCTTTCGAAAATTAACTTTGTCTGCTGCTCCTTCCTGTTCAAATTTTGAAGTTGCCAGTTGATCGAAGGAGAGTAGTAATCAAGTCTCATTCCTCCGCTGGACTCTATAGAATCGTTTTGCTCGTGTAATTTGTGTTCATCAGTGTACGCCTATGATGGACCGGTGTAATGGTGTTAAAGCTCAGGTATTAATCGAATCACGTAGGTTTCCTGTGGACTGTCTTTTTAAAGGGAAACTGTTTGCGGCGACAAATGAATATGTCTGGAAAAGGTGACGATCATCTCTCTCAAGATTACACGTTATCTTCAGGTTGGGACGTCCGCTAGGTAGGCGCAGCGCAAACTTACTTACTGTCTCTTTACAATCATTTGATATTAGTGGTATGGCAACACTGCCGTGTTTACGGCCAACACTTTTTCAATCTTCAACATGAGGAGTCGGCTCTGATGAATCCCAGCGAACTTGCTATGACTGGCGGTAGCAACGACCAATAAAGTGGAGGCTAACATGTTCAGTGCATAACAGTAGGGTACCCCCCAGAACATCGGTCGGCATAGGTTAAGTAACATGAATCGTTCCAAGAAGCTTTCAACCAACAATTGTCTCGTGGAGCATTTGTAAACATGGACTGAACATGTGTGGAACACAACTCATTAAGAAGATGGATGTTGTGTAATTCACCAACTTACCTCATTGCCTTCACTAATCCAGGGGGCGTGGAAACAGACCTGTCTGGAGGTTCGTGTTGCTGCCATTCAACCAGGGCTATCAGAGAACACTTAGCATCTTGACAAGTTTTTTGAAGCAAGCGGAAATAATCCGAAAAGTATTTCTCTTGTCTCCAGCGTCCCGGTCGGCTGTGGAGGTGGCGAACGCCGCATTCTTATTTTCTACCAAGCTGGAGATGGCCGCATTGTTGTCTTTGAACCGGTCCGGACTTTTCTGGTGTTTAACACTGCATCTTGTCTGCTGCTGACGTGATCACTTTCCT
The DNA here is from genome assembly GCA_008508345.1 of Paragonimus westermani. Lineage (NCBI taxonomy): Eukaryota > Metazoa > Platyhelminthes > Trematoda > Plagiorchiida > Troglotrematidae > Paragonimus > Paragonimus westermani. The sequence goes on along the minus strand of QNGE01003068.1, from coordinate 22,141 downwards.
GAGCAGCCGTCCCACACCCCTGGGGATGGTGGATACAAGAGTCTTTCAGAAGAGCGGCAACGGCACTTTGGAAACCAGCCCTCGTCGCACAGTTCTACAATAGTTTGACATCAAACTTCTGCCACTGTCTGGATGGTCTTTAATAAATAGGCTGGTATTCATGGATAAACAATTTGGTTCTGACCGCCCTATGTTCGGTGCTACATTCACCGTCGCGCATCATCCATGTGACACGCACTTCACGAATGTGGTACTGCTGCACAGTCATGTATTCATGCATGTGGAGCAGACGATCACCGTTCTCGGTGACTGAACCAATGCTGTATGATCCGAGGACTCCAAACCGGGGTACCCAGTCTCGCACGACTAGAGTGCTCAGCTCGCTCAGAACAAACAGTCGGTCACTCACCGGTGCCACCGGTTTGTGGCAGACAGCTGAACATAGAACTGGTCCTTTGTATTGTCGGTGTGATACATAGTTGGATCATAAAGGCTTAAATGTGCGGCGTACTTACCTCGATTGAGTCGCAGACGCATCAGTAGGATTTGAGGGCTGATGCTATGCGGTTCACCTATCATCAAAGCATTGGTACGTTCAGCGACCGCGAAACGGACACTGTGATCTCGAGCACTGTCCTCCGAGTAACCTATTCGGTTGAAGATGTACACAGCACCCAGTTCTTGGATCTCCCTTTGATCTGAAGGCGTTGTTTAACTCAAGGCTTTTACTTCGATTCCATAGCGGCTCAATTCCATAGCGATTAATGCACCGCGGTGCCTTAGTCGTCTTGTGGTGCGCCATCGATTCGTCAGCGTACGCCGTTTGCATGTCCCAAATGAAATCTTTTTGCTTCCTGGGGATTGTTCGGGTTGGTTTTCGTGTAACCGAGACCTGAGTGAGCATTGTCTGTTCTGATATTTGTACTGGAAGGGTCATTGCGGGAGGGATTATTTAGGAAGGAGGAAGGTTTGGTGGTAGCATGTCTTTGCTTAATCACCCTGCCACCCACAGCACACAGGGCGACCTGGTTTATCTAACGCGAGGACTGATGCAATGTGGTATCTGGTTCACTTTGTCTAATCATGGTTGATGTCGGTTTTGGATACTGCCAGGACGCCCAGACCAAGGCAGGAGAGATATTAAGGTTTTCAAAAAAGGCATTCGGCCCAAAAGCCTGTATCGATTGGCAGCGTGTGGCACACATAAAACAAGCGATCTAAACAACGACTACCAGCCAGATCTGAATTGCGATAACCACGCACATGCTCGAGGACCACATACTTGTAGTTAAAATAACCAAAACTTTTGCAGAAGCAAATAAGTCAGAAACACATAAAACCAGATCGATCAGGGGCAGACATCAAGCCAAACGAAAACACAGAACACCGGCACTACCCACAAGGAGTGTAAGTGCTATTTTCCGGCTGCCTTCGTTTGCCCAATCTAACATGGTTGGACCTGCAAGGACCGATGTCCTGGTCAGCATAGCTAGCTGGATCAGAACAGCAAGCAGCCTTGACCGCCAGGCTAAAGTAGCAGAAAAGATCGCGGGATACGACCACACGCACAAACACACATATAAACACGAGCAATGAGATCGTTCCGTTTTCACAACAATTCCAAACTGACGGCTACGTCTTTCTGTTGGCATTAACAGAAACAGTGTGCCCAGAGGAGCCAGAAGTTTTTCCAGCAAGTCTGGAAGGCCACCTGTTGGAGCTAAGAAATGTCAAATTTAGGCTCACTTCACCGGGGTCCGCCAGTTGATCCAGGTATTTGACTGCCGTCAGAGGATTCTCCAAAAGTTTCACGCCAGTATCCACCAACTGCATTACAATATTGCAACAAGAATCAGGTCATTATCAACCTAACTGGGTAGGTTTTACTTAAAATGTATGATACGGAGATGGATGCATCCTTTGGTTTTATCCTCATAAATGTCACAGCCCCCGTATTAATTCGCTTGTCTGATATTGGAAAGTGTGTTTTCCACTGACTTTTCTTTGATCTTCTAGGTTCAACAATTTGCAGCGTTTTTTCAATTACTAGTTAAACTTTAGTCAAAACCCTTTCGAACAGATTAAGTTGCCTCCAGGGGAGGTAATCTTCTTCAATGTTGCCCCAGATAACCACCATTGACACCAATGCATGCTTTTTGTAATTTCTTCTCTCTGCCTGTCTCCTCTTGCGTACAATCTTATTAGCAAGATATTCCGGTATCTTTTCTTCAACTGCTGGTTTTTTCGACCGCCGCAAAGCTTTCTCCATAAATATTTTTCATCTGCTAAACCGTTTGGCGTACATTTCTTCTAGTCAGCACCGTGCCATCTGTAGCTGACCAACAACGCAGTAGTCTGCTTCACTTAACATACGAATAGATGTAACTGGCCTAAGAACGACCGGTCTTGCTGAGAATTACATTGCCGTGGACCATCGGTTGACAGTGTATATGGGAAAGTGTATGTGGTGAGACAATCTTTCCAACAAACTGGTTTTGCAAGAAGACACATGAACAAGTGAGCTATCAACTTCAGTGAACATTAAGACAATACGCTCTAGCATGTAAGTCGAGGTGGAATACATAAAACATGGAAATAAAATCCGACCTGTTACTAGTTGTCCATTATCATATGACAGAAATCTTAAGGGCGCTGTGTGGATAAATGGGTTTTATAAACCTCAGAAGCTCTTCACTTCAGCGTCCGGTTTGGTATAGAAAGAAGAGTCTGTGGAACAATCTTCGTTCTGATAAATCAATTATTTCTTATTCGAAATTTAATAAAAATATTTGCAAGCGGACAACACATATAGGTAACAATTGCTACGCGGTCATATTGCTGATAAATTTGGCCATCTAAACTTACTCATTACAAAGAAACACTGAATCTATGAGTTCTTATGGATTGTAGACGTATGTGCACAAATTAGATCAACTGTGCAGAGCCGAAGCACTTTGATGGTCAGTGAGGCAACATTTCATGAAACCGCAATTTTGTCGTGGTCGCAACTTTTGTAAGTTGAAGATTCCCTTCTACTGAATATTTGGTTGCGTCGAATTAAATAGGTTCCAAGAGTTCCTCTAGATTTTTTAGGTTTCCTAAGGTCTCGTAAAACGAACGGCTTGACACAGCGGTCAGTTTAACAGAACGTTACTTGGTTAGGACACCTGGATTTCAATAGTGTTTAGTGAAAAGGCAACATTGGATTAACGTTGGACGATCGTTTGATACATATATCTAGCAACGAAAGTCTAGAACAAGCTGAAAGTGAGGTACCGTGGCTGGAAGCGGCCACCCATCGAAGCTTATTTGAAAACGCACGCAGGCAGTGAGAAAAGAGCACCTACCCCTATCTTTTATTAATGATGATATTTTTACTAGAATAAAAGGTGGCTCAGATGTTGTTATTGCATGCGTCTAACTTGTCATCACACCGATTACTGTTTGGCCAACTAGTCAAACGCCTCTCCCCTTTCCAAATAGTTTGTTCCACTAACTGCAAACTATTTGACGTGCTCAACCGCTTGATCCAAAACCGACAAGTATAAAAGAGTCGGCAGCACTGTTTACTGGGAGATAGTCAAAATCAGGCCACAGAAGCTCTAAGTTTATAGGACAAAACGATTACCATACGTGGAAGTCAGACAAAGCGAATTAAGTGAAAAGGTCATATATAGCATTCGGGGCGTCAGGGCAAATCACATTACAGGGGACATCAGAAAGCAACACGGGAAAAGTCCAGATAACGCACAGACGTCCGACCTCACGACTGAAATCTGATTCACCAATAACGATAGAAGACATACATCGCGAGATGTTAACATTTCGTTTACTCTCTTCAGTCACGAACGTAAAACCTTAGAATATATAGGACATGCGGTTAGCAACACAATCAAAAACATTCAACCATTGGGTTTACATGAAACAAAGACTGTCGTCAGTTCCAGGGCAGACAAACTGCGTGAGTCAACAGTTTATGCACACACAAAGCCGGACGGTGAGTATTGATCAACATCGCCTCGGAGAAAGCAAGCAACTTGGGGTTCTTATTACGTAACAGAACTTGAAACGAGTTGGCCGGGTCAACAACGTGACCTGTTTCCATGATGTGCTTTGTGATGGATGAGGTCGGATTTCGTCTCAATTGTTCTGTTGCCAATGTCCGTTGCGTCATGGCGCGTATCAACCACCTAGGCATATGTTCAGCCATTCTTTGTCGTAGGCATCGATCTGTTCTGCCGATATAGATGTCACCGCAACTGCAAGTGAACTGATAGATTACATGTGAGACAGAACATTTCGGTAGGTCACGACTACGAATAAGCTGAGTGACACTCCTAGTTGTGAGTAGCAATCGCAATTCAGCCGCAGGGAATGTGCGAGTTAGAGCAGATTGTAATTTTTGACTTACATCGGTTGTGATATGATCGCCTTTGAAGGGTAGGTTCAAAAAGACCTGCTTCTTGGGAACCGTACTCACGACAGACTTTGTCAGTCTCTTCTGGCTGTGAACATCGATGAATTTCTCCGGGTAACCGTTTGCAAGCAGTACCTTTCTTAATTTCGCCTCTTCTCCTTGTAAACAATCATCGGTGCATATCTCCCGGGCTCTATGAAACAGGGTTCGTACCAGGCCTCTTTTGTAAGTAATGGGCGCAAAAGAAGAGAATTGCAAATACTGACCGCTCCAAGTGGCTTTGCGGTGCACTGAGCGTTGTACTGAGCCATCCTGCCGTCTGGTGATTAAAATGTCTAGAAAAGATAAACTGATGTTTTTTCCTCCTCATGAGAAACAGAAAGATTAGGATGAACAGAATTGAAGTGGTTTAGGAGTGAATCAAAATGAATATTAGTAGTAAAAATCAAAATAGCGTCTACATATCGCTTCCAGAGGCTGGCAACATCTATAGCATCAGATAGTTTTAATTCAATCATTCCTAAAAATATATCTGCAAGTGTAGGGCCCAATGGGCTACCCATTGCCACACCATCAAATTGCTTATAGGACAATCCGCCGAAATCAAAACGGATATTCTCTGTACATAAAAGCATAAGTTCCTTAAGGTAATCAACTGGGAGACAAAAAGGTTCGACTATGCAGCAGGTTTTCAAAGCTAAGTGTAAAGTTGGTCGACGTACAGAGAAAAACTCATTCTCGCTCTTTGTAATCTCCATTATGCCTTCTAGCCTGATAATTAGACCACATACTCTACTAACCTCTTTTTTTCTATTGAATTAATTGATTTTTGCTCGTCAATTGTTAGCTTCTACGGGATTGGCCTACTTGCGTGGTGGTTAACGTTTAACCTTACTCCATCCAACATTCATTGATGTTGTTGAGCGAGATTTTCGTGCTGAAACAGCAAGGTTCATTTGAAGTTATTTACGTTCACTCTTAATACACTACAGAAAGCCCGAATAGAACATCACAACAAAATGGTTCATATAAAATCTAGATGGCGGCAGCAAACTACATTTCGGTTTTGTTGAAAAACACCGAGTTCGAACAGATCCACTGCATTCGACGTGGACACGGTCCAAGCTCATTCGGTCTGATAATACACCATAACTCCATTCTCGTTCAATCTGGTGTGTAGGTGACCAGCTCAATCACACGCGAAAACCTCGTCACTTCATGCAAACGACCGCGTGAGTAGAGCACGAGTGTTAGTGCGGACAGTTGAGGACGGTGCATTCAAAAAGCTGAATGTTTTGAGTAGACTGTTAAATGAGTGGGTCCGTGAGATCGGAAGGAACTGTGGCATCCTTCAGAATTTGAGTGTCCGATGAGAGTTCTCTGAGATTTCAGTGTCGTGTTGTTCAACGATATTCATTCAGTTGGTTTGATTCAGTGGTTTATATATTCGGGTGTACAGTCCAACTTGGAATTCGTTGTGATATGGCGATGAGTATTGGTTTCGTTGCTTTCTCCTGTTTGTTTCTCATTTTGTCAATGACTACGAAAGAGGCGCTATCTAAGAAATGTGAGTCATCAATAGTATACAGCCAACTATTTTAATACCGATTTTCCGGGTTGTTTCAGCTAGTCTGAAATCCACCGGCATTTGTCCATCCCGTGTTATCATCTGACTTTCAGTTTATAATGAAACCACTCCATGTGTTGTAATTGATTCTGTTACTAATTCAGATCAACTGGATATTGACACGTAACCTACATTACTTGTCATGTCCACGTCAACGTGTTACTTGATCAGCGTAATCATTAGTGGATTGTGACCGATGAAAGACAACACGCAAAATTACATGCAGCCATTTATTCTCAAAAGCCTTTTCAGTCAGCCGCTTTTGAAACGAATTATTAGGCTCGAGTTTCAATTTTGTGATAGTTTGTCACTAGTGCATACCCTTTTCGTAGCCGGAACTAGAGCTCCCGTCACGTCTTCCTGAGGCAATCTTGCTGGCAACTGCACCAATGACCTCATCCTAGGCACTGGTGAACTTTCATATGAAACCCTTAGTCATGTTCTCTGGTAAATAATACTCAGATGGCCCCTTAATCTTACGGGAAGATGCAATTAGCGTTTTAACTTCACTCACCAACCGTACGATTAGAATAGCCTTTCCGGTTGAAACTGCGGAAGTTAGCAAACTTAGTGGACGACATTTTGTTTAATGGTATGAAAAGTCCATGTGGGTTCGAACGGTGCGATTTCCTGCGAATGTGCTGTTCAACGTTTAAGTGACAGTTAACCCAATAGTTTCAACCATGTTCGGGGCTACTCCATCTTGCTAACGATGTGGCGAATTTAGAAAACTGGAAAGTGACCGAACCCACACAATGTTCGTTAGCAAGCCTGGTGTGTGTCGCTGGAAGCTTGTTTGTTACAGGGTCCACACAGTGGTCGTTTGCGAACATACTAAATGGTATTAGTTTTGATTATAACACCCAGTTGTTAGACACTGCTTCGTATAAATAGAATGAAACGTGTGACAATGATGAACTGTTTGCCAATCGGTATTGCACCGTTGCCACTAAACTTATGAAATCCTTGCATCCCAAGTTAAATAACCACTTCGAACAAATAGTTTCTAACATTAATTGACCATCAGTTTTAATAGAGTAGTTGGCGCTGCACTCCTTCCGTAAGATTCCAGTAATGATAACCTCACATTCGTTTTTGTTATGAAATCAAACGTTACCACGTATCTTCTGGCAGTAAAACTCAGTATGTGCACTGTTAAACAAGGTTAAAAAACAGGGTGTTCAATTTGCATTCATTTTGTTTGATAGCTCGTACTAATCTGGTCCTGTGAAAACCTCCAATAGAGGGGACTATTTTTCAGTTCGAATGGGTCTGCTTTGCAACTATCGTTATTTGCTAACAGTTGTACACCTTCAGAGAGGATGAAGTTGTACTTCGTTTGTTGAGCATGTCTAAGAGGCATCATTGCGCGAGACGTTCAACAAGTGCAACATCACCTCTACTGCTAAAGCCTGATCTTCGCGATACTCACCCCTACATACACCTAAATAGGGAAGTATGTCTTATGCATTGTTCGCGTCATTACCAACTAGGTCTATTACTTGTAAACAAAGTGTGAGTGCAAAGCGGGAATTGTGGGTTGTTCTGAGTGTTGCTGTGACTTCTTTGAAATTCGTTCGGATCTGGGAAAATCAGTCATACCATAGTTTGTAATCGCAAACTTTGGTTCTAAGGGAACTCCATGTCTGTGAATTTTTCATCCGGGTAATGAGCAGTGAGTTGCCGAATAAACATCTCTAAGCTTCATACCTAGACGGTGAATCATTAGTAGTTCAAATCCTGTTTCAATAATCCAGATCTTGGGTTCATCAAGAAGATTGGAGAATGTAGCTTGTGCACAATGGATTCAGGATTTATGTTTCTTTTATTAATCCGTTGCAAGATATCCGCACCAAATTTAGTCCGAATGAAGTTGAACAGTTTGGGCGTCGTGTTTATCTGTTTATCAATAGCTATGTTTCTTCCTTACAACTGTATGAGGAGAGTGGATTCTGTGCTGGTTTCAGTGACCCCATATATTCATTTATCACATTTTTACATCTCGCCAAACGCATTTCGCCAGGAGATAACTAGAGTAACTCGCTTACAGTTGCTACCAATGAATAATGTATGATGAATCTGTTGGACTTGTAACAGCGTTTGCGCTCATGCAGTTTGAATGACTGTCCATATGACTACATTAGTGCGCACCAAGGTCTTCAGGCTGTTCAGGCCTTCTGGTGACCCTTGTAGAGGTAAGTCACTTTACGGATAAATTGTTCGATGGCACGAAATTCTTTTGAAACGGCTGCTGTCCGTGTTTTAATTTGTCGGTCGTCGTAAATTTGACTGCAACGTTTACTACTGGCATGTCCATCAAAACTAACAAAATGGTACAATTTCATCCCAAATTCATTGTCTATTTGTCTAGCAAAAACTCCAGAAACGACGCGCAGCAACAAAGGAAATTGGATGAATATGCCAGCTAACAATGGCAGGGTATGGTTTGTAGAATAGTTTATAACATTAATAATTCTTCCAGTCCAATCGATACATTTTTGCAACTCTATCAGACGTCGGCTGTGAGTCAATATGTTACCTGTTTACTATTTTGCGGTGATGGTTGGATTGTTTTTAATGCAGCAAATGTGTTAGTTTATTTAGTCTTGTTCTATAGCAGAACGACCAGATGAAACACCCGACTGCATAAATCCTCATTACACTCGTTCGAGATGATAATGTTTTGAAACAGTTCATTCCCTTCAGAAGTTTCAACAAAAACCGTTAGAACACGAAAACTGACAGATGCAAGCATTTCGTATTGACTCGTCAGTATCAAATTTACAATAACAGGAAACGGGATTTTTATATCGAGAAGTCAGAGGGGCAGGGTGTATACTCAACTGTTGGTTTAGGAAAGGTCACTAGATCCACGGAAGGGTCCAGTTTACGAGCAATTGTTTCTGAACACACACGATCGGCTTGAGTTGATTGATTGCGACCGCCTCAGCAAACCGCAAGAATCTTGGATTGGAGTGAGGTAATAGGATTCTGGATGCACCAACTGGGTCGCTAACGTGACCAGTGGTCAGAACGTGTCTTGCGACTGCGGACGCTGGTTGTTTGCGAGTTTCAACGACATTATCGTTCTTCTGTAATACAGAGCTCTGCACCCATTTGGGCAAATGTTCTTTCAGAATCCTATTACGTCACTCCAATCTAAGATTCCTGCGGTTTGCCGAGGCGGTCGCAATCAGTCAACTGAGGCCGACCCTGTGTGTTCGGAAACAATTGCTTGTAAACTGGACCATTCCCTGGACTTAGTGGCATTTCTTAATCCACTGATTGACTATCCACTCTGCCCCCCCAACTGCTCGATATAAAAATCCCGTTTCCTGTTATCGTAGATTTGGTACTCACGAGTCAATACGAAATGCTTGCACCTACCAGGTTTCGTGTTCTAACGGTTTTGATGATGTTTCCCAGTTTCCTGTTTTACACCATTTTGTCAAATGAGTAAATTAACTCATATACTGTACAGCCGGAACAAGTCATTCGGTTGTGGTGAATTCCTATTCTTTAAGTGAGAATGCTTTGTTTTCTAATCGGGAGTTCCTTTTGTGACATTTTTCGTTAACTCAATAACAATAAACGGCAATCCGTTGACCCCTTGCCGTCCCGTGGCATAAAGAATGCGGTGTGTGGTGGGAAAATGTGCGTAAATTTTTACGTGAATTTGTAGCTTCGTTCCGTAGCTACTACAATGATTTATGATTCTCTTTTTTAGCCCTGTTGGCTCCTCCGTATCCTACTCGATAATCATGTTATACTTGACTATTAACCTGGTCAGATAAACATAGCCATGTGCTCACACGTGCGCGAATTTGGAACACAGAACACTGAGTGCGGTGACGTTGTAGTCAAGATTCAGGGTGTTGGTTCTCCAGAAATCACGAGGAAAATGGGACGTTGATCAAAAATATATTGTAGTGTAAAACTGAGCTTAAACGCTGTAATCTGTTGATAGATTGATTCACCCGTTCTTGTTGCTGGATGACTTACTTGATTCTACTGGATGATACACTGTTTTCTTCTGAGTCACTACTGTGGACTTTCAACGCAGTGATGCTGCTATCTTTATTGAGCTTTCCCCTCACGTTGGTTGGCTGGGTGATGTGAGTTGACTCACGTCATCATCCACTCGCTGCACCGTGTGATTACTGGAAGGTATACCCGGCTTTTTTGAATGATCTGAGGTTGAGTTTGTTTGGTCCAGTGTTTAGGTTCAGCTAACGTTGTAGACAGTAAGAAGCTGTAACGCATCCCGCCCTTCGATGCACTTTACTTGACTGCCTGGAATGGTCTAACGTTCACATATTTGTTGTTCTATGGCCGCACGGACAGGTCGCTTGTCCGACCAGGTATCTCACTGGTTTCTGTGTGCCTTGGTACCCTGCACAATAGCCTGGACGAGTTATTTACCGGATGCTACCCTTGGCCTGTCAGTTTCGGATGCAATGTTCGTTCGTACACGAACATTCCTTCCAAACTGTCTATAAAATATAGGATGCCGGGCAAACTAGAGTAACGAGAGGGGGTTGAAAATCTAGAGCAGCCCGTCACGGAAACTGTTGGGCGATATTAATCGAGTCAGTGAGTTCGGTACATTATTCATTCCAGCCGGTTATCTATACGTGGATAGCCCAAAATGACTGTCCATTTGTTGAAACAAATAAATGATTGAGGGGTGGAATGACTGTTTTGCCTATATCTCGAGTGTACTGGAGAGAATGACCAGTCTCAGTTTATAATATATTCAACGACACGGCCGAACACACGTTGTCATGGGTAGATCGTTTAATGAATTCCAAGTAAAGTGAGAGTTCCCGGTCCTCAAGAGTGTTACTGGGAAGAAGATACTGGAATTTCCAATGTATCTGTTATACCTAAGTGATGCGCGTATCTGGAAAACAGAATTCAAACGTTTAGTGATACCACAAGTGACCGTCTCGTCTAGCACACTAATCCATCCTAATGGACTGCAATGCTGCGCTCCAAGAAAAACATCACTACAAAAAAATAGCCACTCAAACATGTTGCTAATAACCACAGGTTTACCAACTACACAATTATCGAAGCTGGTTAGTTCTGTGAATTCCAAGTTATCAACAAAAAGTCTCGGTGAAAACGTCCAAGCAGTTTGATGAGTAACCCACGCACCCAGTTAGCTTTTGATTACTGACGAACTGTTTGACGATTGAGTGAAGCCATCTGAAACATGTCTTTCTTAAATCACAATCACGACTGTTGCTACCCAATACTTTCTACTCAGGAATGCACTGTGTCCAACGCGAATGACGGGGGTGCACCGTTTGACATTATACCACATTAAACTGGTTTCGGTTATCTGTGAACTAGAGGTGTGATGCCTTCAAATTGCTCCATAGTTTTTTTACCTTGATTTACATTTCCCATCAAACAGCAAATGTCGGTGTAATCAACACGCAGTAGTAACGAGAAATTCGTGACCCCTGAGTCTCAAACACTAACAAAACAAAGAACAGAAGCCCTAGTAAAGAACCTTGTAGATCACTGCTGGTCACACAACACCGGTCTAAAAATGCTCCGCTCAGTGATATCCAAGCTTTGGTGTAATCAATGAACCGAAAAAGTGGAGAATTTTCCTTACCATAGTTAGAAAGCTTCAAGCTGAGTACTGAATGGTATACCTGGCCAAGCGTTTTAACACAGTCTATAAAGATTGCATCAGCTGACTTGTCAGCTGCTTTGCCCTGTCTGCCTGAGCAGCAAGTAAACTGATAAAACACCAGACTCCTTTTCGAAGTGTATGCCAGTCGTCGGGTCACAGCGCGAAGTGACTGAAATGCTCATGTGGCTGTTTGTCCGTTCAGATCTCCGTGAACTCTGAGCCAGTCAACGAAAATGCAGTCAACCTGTGGTTGTCAGACCCACTGCGTACACCGGCTTTACAGATAGGCATCGCTGTATAGATCTTCTAGAAATTGGCAAATTTACCTTGACATAGAATTTGATTACATAGTCGTACACCGTGGGACAGAATAAATTCGGAAGAATTCAGACTTTATGGGTAAAATGTTCTCTCCTTCACTTTATTCGTTAGGACTGATGTAGTAGAATACATTTTGTAGAATCGATCACCTTCTTTCGAAAGGAATATCCACACATCGTGATTTGGTGTGACAAGAAGGCTTCCCACGTTGAACTAACGTTGACAACTTATCTCTTTCTTTCTGTTAGTTAATAAGTCTCAAGTTACTGGTTTCTGGTTAGCTGCTCATGATTGTTCCAGTGCAATCCTATGGAGTTCCTTGGTGTGTATTTTGTAATCGATAATTCGCGACCACTCTGCAGTACTCTTCAATTCATGGGGTAGAAACGGCTCAAACAACATTTACCTCGATACTTTAGTTACTACGGGCCTAAGCTCGAATCCAATAAACTACATTTTCCGAAGTAGAAGATGAATCAAGCATATAGTGATAAAAGCGGATTGTTCGGAGGAAGAAAAAGTGATGGTAACAGGGACATAGTAGAATGTAAATTACTGAGTAAACGTTGTTTGTGTTTACATTCGAAAGTTTGTAACAATGGTTCACGCTACGATAAGCGGGGGAAAATCCCATATTCAGAATTCATCACTGATTTGATATCTTTAGGCCGGGAATGCCGATGACTACCAAAATGTGTTATTGTCGCTGTTGATCGAAGTGAAATCATTCGCATTGATTTTTCATGCACCATTTAAATCTAACTTTTTACAAAGGCAATAAATACGATTTCATTATACACAAGGAATTTTAGGAAAGAGATAGCTTATCCTTGTGATTACTTTGTGAGCTCAATAGAAAATCTTCAGACCGAAAGGGAAGTTTTGTCTTTGTGTTCCCCTGAAACCCACTCCTCTGCCTAAATAGGCTGAGCAAGGGTAAAAGAAAACGAAATAGTAACTTTGAAGTACAGTACGCCTTGATGAGATTCCTAAACGCACATTCTTTAGATTCAGTGTCTACTTGGTGATTCTCATTCTGGAGTTGATCAAAACTTCATTACCAGAGGTTTGTGGTAGTGCAAAGGGAAGGAAGATGAACTAGTTTCTTTACACATCGACATCCGGCTCTGAACTAGCTTCTATAGATGGACTATGAATGAATGTAATACTTAACATCTGTTCAGAATTGTACATTAGAAACAATGTTGCAACCAGTCTTTTGAATCTTACTTTTAACAGTGTTATATTTTATTGCGCTTGTCTTACAGTTAATCGAGTACTAAAATCATCGTCAGCTTACCAATCATGAAGAGTTCGGAGTTGCTCTCACCGACTTCCAGTGATGTTGATTACGTCGTGCACATTCTCCGTCTTGATGTCTCCAAAATCGCGGCCTGTAGATTAGTTTATAGTAAGCAGTGAATGGATTTGCCGCTTTTCCGTTTTAAATTTGGGGTGATGGGGACGGCACCACTGTTCAGTATAAGATAAGCGTCGATAACACTTCGAAAGAAACATCAAACAAACAGCAGACTGAATGATCACACCGGGCCATTTTTCGTGATGACACATCATGCTGGCGGCGCGGCCGCCTACCTAGTCATTCGTTCGCACTAGTTTTTCCGGATAATGACACACCAGCTTACATTTTCAATTTCAATGGACTATAACGTGGAAGTAACAGTTTATTCTCCATTTTACATGACTTTAATATAACAGCGCTTAGAAGCCGACGGACCAACTTAAAAACTCTTGTTGACTGTGTTCGTCCCCTTGTTTTTATACGGACCACAGGAGAACTATGCTTCACTGTCGTATAAACTATATGGAAGACTCAGGGGAAACGTCTCAGCAAAATGGTTCATATGAAATCTAGATGGCGGCCGCAAATTACATTTCGGTTTTGTTGAAAAACACCGAGTTCGAACAGATCCACTGCATTCGACGTGGACGCGGTCCAAGATCATCCGATCTGATAATACACCATAACTCCATTCTCGTTCAATCTGGTGTGTACGTGACCAGCTCAATCACACGCGAAAACCTCGTCATTTCGCGCAAGCGACCGCGTGAGTAGAGCACGAGTGTTCTGGCGGACAGTTGAGGAGAGTGCATTCAAAAAGCTCAACGTTTTGAGTAGACTGTTAAATGAGTGGGTCCGTGAGATCGGAAGGAACTGTGGCATCCTTCAGAATTTGAGTGTCCGATGAGAGTTCTCTGAGATTTCAGTGTCGTGTTGTTCAACGATATTCATTCAGTTGGTTTGATTCAGTGGTTTATATATTCGGGTGTACAGTCCAACTTGGAATTCGTTGTGATATGGCGATGAGTATTGGTTTCGTTGCTTTCTCCTGTTTGTTTCTCATTTTGTCAATGACTACGAATTAGGTGTTATCTAAGAAATGTGGTAGTAGTATTTCTGTTTTATTTTGTGTTCTCTTGCGTATGAGTTGAGGTCACGATTGCTACTGTCATGACTGCATGGTACCCTCTGCTTTGGTTCTTATTTTGAGGACTGAATTTAGATGTCGAATGCCGTTGGATGGATCGTTATGGGTGTATTTACTCATTGAACATTTCGTAGAAACTGTGGCAATTCATACTTAACCATGAATTTCTAATAAGCTGAGATGCAATTATTCGGTATTACTAAATCAAGTATACTTCAGATTTAACCGAATATGTCTTCAAACGAGTACGAACTCGAAGAACCTGATCTACCTGGATCGACGTTTCCCACTCAGATTAGTTCTTCTGCTCTAACATACTTCACACATTTATAAGTCGTATAACTCATTACTTTTCCAAACAAGTTACTTTCATCATTTCCCGTTTGTCTGTTTATCATTGTCCATACCTACCCCCGTTTATTTCCACCGTAGCAAATGAGCAGGCGTCTATGCAACGGGGCAGAGGAAGAGGGTTCGGTAACCTAAATGGGGTATTTTTTGCAAGAAAAAGAAAGGTACGGTCTGCAAAATCATTTTGCATAAATAATTCTTTTAGTCAAGTACTACTATTTCACAAAAATCTACCAGTGCTTCGGGTGAGTCATTAACATGTAAAGCTGAACATTCTTGAATACATTAATGGATACTTCTTATCCCAACATTCTGAATAATTTTATTCTACCTTACTATGTCCCAACACTATGGAAGACTGCGACGCTCAGTTGTTTAAGTTGTAGTGAAACGTGGTCTAGTTGGCATTCTTTCTACGGTTTCCAGTTTCATGATATTCGTTTAATGAAACAGATTGTCTCGTTCTCTCTATAACCATACCAGCCGAATCAGTAGTGATGTTTGTGTATAGGCAGAAACTGACCTTTCTGAAAACATCCCAGTGATAAACTGCTACATGCGAACTGTTTTGACGTTTGAAACGAAACGAATATGTTGAAACATTTGGTGTTTAGCCTCCAGATGGAAGCGATTGCCATTGAAAGATCAGGCGTATAGTTGAAAATTTCCAAAACGCAAAATTCTAACCGCTCAGTGAAGTTTCCGTTCTGCAGTTTAGCAAGATGGTACACACGTTTTCCAGGCACTTTGTTTGATGCAACACATAAATGTCCCACACGTTATCTCCGGCTTATTTGAAGTTACATCAGCGTACTTAAGCACAGCGGATTTGAGCCTACCTGATCACACGGCTGAACAGCCGGTAACAAAGCTGGTCAAATGAATGACGGAGCGAATTCATCGAAAATCAAGTAAATCGTTTGCATCATCAGATTTACTGGGCTGGGTGGTCTTTTCTCTCATTACTAAGTACCAACTTGGTCGGCTCCAATGCACAGAGACTGCGATGGTCGGACCAGTATGAACGCCACATTCGCTAACAGTTTTACAACGCTGAACTGAACTGATTGGCTGAGAAAATAACCCGCTCTCCTATTGGCTGCATGTCCATTTTACTTTAAAAGCTTGTGAAAAGGACAAAACGATCAACCTACAAACTGATCAGCAAACAGTTATATATAATAATAATAAATCGATAAGATTTACAACAATATAATTCAGCAAAGAGTGTAGATACTCAATCATTGGTGTAGGAAGGATCACCAAATCCCATACAGACTCAGGCTCGGGGACAGCTGTTCATGAACCTGGCTTCAGTGGCTGGTTGAAATCTTTTCAACAAATCACAATAAGATTGAATTAGAACGATGTGATGAGATGCCGAACGACAGGCTAGGTTGATAACGTGGCCAGTGATCAGGACGAGTCTAGCGATTGTACAGACTGATTGTTGGTGTGTTTCGATGGCACTGCGGTAATGCGGTAACATGGACTGAGTCCGAAGTCCACAATTGCATTGCGGCTCTCAAGCGCAATAAGGCTGCTGGTCCAGATGACCTCGTGCCGGCACTTTTCAAAGAAGGGGGAGAGGCGTTGATAAAAGCCTTGGCTCAGTTATTCCAAATTGTGTGGACGACGGAAACTATCCCCTCGAATTGGGTTCACTCGATAATAGTTCCCATTTTCAAAAAAGGTATCAGGGGTTCTTGCGAAAACCACAGAGGAATTAGTTTGATCCCAGTAATTCCTAGGGTTCTAGCATCCAGTATACTTCGCCGCCCCACTGCAGCTCGGGAGGTAAACATAAGGGAAGAACAGGCAGGACTTCCCCCGGGCGGGGATGCATAGATCACATTTTCACTCTTCGTCAAACGTTGGAGCAACGTTGTGCGTACCGCCGGCCAACAGTTGTATTTCTCGACTATGAAGGTGCTTTCGATTCGGTGGATCGATCTACACTTTTAGAGTTGCTGAAACGCAGAGGTGTGCCGACTAAGTACGTGAACATACTGTCGGCACTCTATTCCCATACTTCAGCTCAGGTTAGGGTTTACGGTGAACTGTCCGGCAGTTTCAGCACCATGAGTGGCGTACGTCATGGCTGTCCACTCTCAATTCTTGTTCAATTTCGTCATAGACGAAATAATGGAGGATTGTCTGCGGCACTCACAAGATGCCGGCGTGGACCTCCTACCTGGTGAAAGACTGAGTGATCTTGATTATGTTGACGGCCGGGTGTTGCTGTGTGACAACTTTCAACCGGCACAAGTAATGCTAGACGCTATTTTGCGTTCTGCTGAATATTTCGGAATGCGCTTTGCAGCCTCAAAATGCAGAGTGCTTTCTGCAGAACTGCCGTGATCACGTGGATCTGATGTTAGATAACGTAGTCATGGAGATTATTGACCGGTTTGTATATCTGGAAAGCTGCATCACCGGCGGCGGCGGCGGGTATGTAGGGGATGAAACAAAAGCGCGCATCTCTGAGGCTATGGCGGTATTCGCTGATTTGAGGCACCTCTGGCGACAGAGGGAGAGGTATTTCTCTGAAGTTCAAAGGTCGCGTATATAAGACAACCGTGGGGGCCGTATCACTTCACGGCAGCGAGACCTGGCCGCTCAGGGTAGANTTCTTTTTTCCTTCTCTTTCCATACATAAGTTTTGCTTTTTCTTCATGGTTGTGTGGCATTAGTGTGAACCACTGATGTATTGCTCTTCATGATGATGATGATGAAAATGGTGTTGGTAAGTGGTATTCACGGCACTAATCTATTCTAACGAGTGCTTCCGATTCGTTAGAAGACAGTTATGTTGCGAAAAACAATCGAAGCAGCTAGGCGATTTTTTGGTTGCAAGTATTATTAACACTGTGAAGACTTCACCCTCAATGTCACTTTTGAAGTGCGTCTTGTTTTTGAAGACACCCTTCTACTAGAGGACAGTTCTACTTCTCGTTTAAATGCTCCATCACGTTTCTTCATAGCGGCTGATCTGCACTTCTGTATGCGTATCCGCAAATGTTTAACCTGTAGGCGACTTTCCACATAGCGGACTATCTGTCAGCTTCAAGTCTTTTGTGAAATGTAAACTCAAAATACTGGTAAACTGACTAATGGGACCAAGTGGCTTTTCAGGGCTCCATCTTTTTCAAGTCATTGGATGGGTGAAATATTTTACAACTCATCAAATTCCTAATGCAGTGTCATTCAAACGAACTGTTCAACAAGCTGTGAAGTGGTTTGTTTCTCTCACTCAATTCACTAACCAACTGTAAACCCATGAAGGCAGTTATAGAGCAGACGGACGCCTGTTAACCAGCATAGACTTACTGTCTTTCTACGCTCTTTCTTACTGTCAGTCAAATTTTTTGATTGCCAGGCACGTTCAAGATGATTCCTTTGGGTACACTCTTACCATAAACTACACAATCTTCCAACAGATGGCCCAGCGGTCTTCTTGATTTCTGGAATTAAACTGAGCACCGTATCTGTGCACCGGAGTAATTGACAGGCTTTTGCTCTGTCTTCACCACAGAGACCGTAAATGATGGAGAGACCTTGATGCTGAATACTGCAGTCCCTGCAATTATTAGCATGCGTTAAAGCTCTATCCAAGCGGCTACAAACGTGGTTAACCGTAAGTGAAGTAGCCAAACTTGTCTGTATGTGGCCACATATTAACTTTCATTGTAGAAGATTTACTCATTTTGTGGTAGTGTCCTTCAGTAGTCACTTCTTTGTGACAATCCGATTCACTGAAGTTGTGTTTAGGAGTCGTTGGACCTGTGATTAGTTGGTTTGGCTAGAATAAGCTTGCACATCAACCTCCCCCACTCTCAGGGGAAAATACGTATGGACAAGGAATCGTGTATGAAGTGTCCAAGTTCGCGCCGGTGATAGGAGTTGAACACAACGGCTTCTATAAGCCGTCCGATGGCTACTGTGGAAGCCGGCTACAGCTTGCAGCAGAACATTTTACTTCACATGCCTGGCCGTTGCTTGATGTGAACAATATTCACCACAACCATCAAAGCCAGAAGTAGCACATAATCTTCTGTGCTGTCATGTTATTCTCAGTACTGTTCCAGCTGACAGAGTTTGATAGCTAGGGACAACTGACTCATCCGTGCGATAAGATGTGTCGACCGACGACTTTCGATTCCAGTAACCAAGTAAGTCCAACAACGGTTTTGGAGCGACCGCAAACCACTGTCTCTTGCAGACTGTAAACTAGCCTCATCCGAACGAATCCCTCAGACCGTATTTGTTTGTCCGTATATTCCTTACCTTGTAGTCAGAATTTTTATAGAACTCTAGTGTCATCTCACCTGAATGACTTCACTTGGTTGATTCATGTTTGAGGTATGTAATCGTTATCTTAGCCTACAATGAGTAAATAAGTTGACTGATGGCACTTGGTGCAGTTTATTCAGTGTGCAGTCAAGCAGTGATGCCGGACACATGTCCGTGTATCAATGCTTCTAGACCTGTCTATTTGAAATTAACGTTTAGTTCCCATTCTGTTTTTCACATATACGCAGGTACTCCTTAATCAACACGTCGAAGCAATCGCAGTCGAATATATATGTATATATATATATACAATTCCCAAAACTTTTGTTTTCGATTATTCTATTTCGCGGGGCTGAACAAAATTGTGAATATGCATATCACAGACGGAGTGTAATAAAACAAACTAACTCATACATTAGCAACAACTATTAACTTGGAACAATCGAGTTCAATATTACTGTGTGCCGACAATATGGTTGACTTCTAAACTTCGTACCCCATTTGTTGTTTTTTTTGAGGCAGTTACACGCGGTTTAAAACCCTGGCGCGAAGTGACATTTGTTACAACGTCGATATTTAGTAGTTATACAAATCATGTTATATCCTCCGGAGTAACACTAACAACGAAAGGCACACATCTTCCAAATCCAGGATACACAGGATTCGCTAAATGGGGGTGTAGTACCCATGCTTAAATGAGACACATGTTTTGATATTGTGACTCTTACACTATATGCTGCATATTTTGGTCAGCGTATGCGAAGTTAACTTTTGTTGACATCTGTATAGGGTGGTAATAAATATCCAGAGTATCTCTCATATACGAATCAAATAACGTGAGAGAGCCCTGAACAGATGCTGCACAAGTGTTCGCGGTATTACATTTTCAAAGACTCATTTGTTGGAGGAATTCGTGCGTTGATAAATGTTTGAAGCCTCTGTTATCGATTACAGTGAAGCCGAGATGTTTTGTAGGAAGGGAAGTTTTAGGAATTGAGAAAGGTAGAAGTGCATTGAACGAATTTTGAGGACTCTACGTGTACTTCTTCAATTTGACTACTACTTCCGTTCGGTAGGGGTCGAAATTAGTCATGTTGGCAACGTAGATTGCAATATCTTTGAATATAAAGATGTTTCGTTTAAAAAATAAGTTAGCCGTGAACACATGGAGTTCTGAGATCATTGAGAGTTTCTTCTTTCTCAGTTCACGAATTATTAATGCAGCTATGATGCTTTGTTTTCCCCATTAATCAGAATGTGAGAAGACAACTGAAAAGTGTGAGAGAAACTCCCATGGTTAGTATCACATCGATATTTTGGACGGAGTTTCGTAGGTAGCAGGCCAACCCTAAGTTTCGTCGCTGTGATACAAGGGCTAGGAGTAATAAAGATTTGTTTGTGATTTGGCCTTCGTTGAGGAACGTTGTGAACAGTTTCCACGGAGTATATCACAAAGAGCCACACGGCATGTCAAGTTTGGTTATTCTTTAGATGTAATAATCGTTCCGGCTTTTGACGTCCGTGTGAGAGCGAGGCGACTGAGCAGTTGAGGCAAAGAACCACGTGAGGTCTCTTGTGGAACCGTATTTCTTGATCGAAAGTGTCTTTCGATGCGACAATTTTTATCCAAACCAGTACGAGTTTGGAGATGGATTACTGTGAGGCCGCCGAAATTGATATCCGGGTAAAAGAACGGACTGAGTATGCCGTTGAGCAGTCGTTGCAATTTTTGGTATTTGTCTTTACGGCCTAGTCTAAGGATTTATGTGTATTCCCATGAACGGCACTGGCATATAATCTATGAGTTAACCTTGGTGGTAGATACGTCCACAAAATCTCCACCCATTGTTGGGATTCTATAAGCGCCGCCGTCGCCTCGTGCAGCATTTGTGAAAGATCGGCAGCTGCAGCTGTTGGTAAGATTCTCCCTTATTTGATCGTTACACCGAGGGCATTGAATGTTGTTTGAGGAAACAGATAGTAGGGTGTCCCCGTCCACTTCCAAGGACCAACTGTCACGGATAGTGGTAATTCTCTTTCCACCTGCTCTTGTGTGGATGCGTTGGATCTTCGACTGGATCCAGGTTAAATCAACTCTAAGCAAGTTATCCCATGTATTTTCCAGGCTGATTATCAGTGTTTCTCTCGAAGGAGCTGCTAGTATGATGTCCTCCATGTATATCAGATAAGTCAGCCGGTTGCCCGGTGAAATTCGGGAGAATTCAAAATCAAGTGAGAATGAGAGGAGTTCATCTAAGGCCATTATAAACAATAGGGGACATAGAGGATCTCTTTGATGAACAGCTCTTCTTGGAAAAACTCGCAGTTTTTAAGATGAGATTTATCAGACACAAACTGAATGTAAGTAATTGCTCAGAATAGTAAGTTCGCTGTGGGTAGTGGCTGGTGTTCTTAGAGAGTCATGAAATATGTGTCCAAAAGCCTCAAATACATCATTGTTTGCAATCGAATAATCGCCGTGTGCTTCAGGGCTCGACGAAAGAAAAAGATCTTATAAAAACGCCTTACTACCATCGAAAAAATAGAATTCGGATAGAAGTCAGATGGCGTGGAGGGTTGAGATCTTGGGTACAAGTGCTACGCAAGCAGCGTTCATCTGTGAGAAAAATTTGTTCAAGAATCAACGGTAAATCAAAAATGTAGTTAGTTATTTAGTTCGGAAGTGGCTCACGTCGGTCATTGTGAGGTAGCTGGGTCCTAGCGCCGCTCATTCTAGGGACGAATCACTTGGGTTGCTTCAGCTTGGGAAGCTGGAACGACGAGTTTTCGACTACATGAAGTCATGCTTCATTGAGATTAGTGGCCACGGACCCGCAGACAATCGAGCATCGTAGTCCTGCAGTCAGCAAACCTTGGAAATTTCATTGTCAACGAAGGCATTTCGCCATCAGACGTCGGTAGACATCGCCGTTCCTTCCCTCCTTCCTCGCTTGTTACGTTCTTGTATATGTCCAACCTGAACTTGACAAAGGTCATCATCATCATAGACAGCAACACATCAGTGGTTCACA
>QNGE01003067.1:72842-94854 GCA_008508345.1 Paragonimus westermani | reverse complement strand
TGATGTTCAGCGTGAAGTCTATCTGATGAGTTCAAACAAGGGCGAACTCGATCGTGGATTGTTGGTTCGAGGACATGCACCGTGAACCATTGTAGCATGGAACTCACTGTTCATTTGATTTGTACATAACAGTTTACGGTCTGACGAAAACGCATCTCCGGCATTCGTGCAGTTTTCGGCTGCAACGTGGATTTCATTCAGTTTAACAATTTTATCTCTTGTTCGTAATGATTTAATCGTGAAAAATCTTTGGGCCTCAGCCGAATTCGACCCAACGATAGAAAAAGCATGCCTAGATGCAGCAAACGCTTTACCAGTTGAGCTACGAATATAGATCGGGAGCCCGTAAATTTCGCACATTGATTCAATCACCTATAGTTTCCGGTCTGGTTTGAA
The DNA here is from genome assembly GCA_008508345.1 of Paragonimus westermani. NCBI lineage: Eukaryota > Metazoa > Platyhelminthes > Trematoda > Plagiorchiida > Troglotrematidae > Paragonimus > Paragonimus westermani. The sequence goes on along the minus strand of QNGE01003067.1, from coordinate 94,458 downwards.
TCCGCAAATACGTCTCTTTTGAACTAAAAAATCTGCCAATTTACCTATAAACATTACAGTTACCTCTCTGATAACATTACCTCAGCCAATAGCTTTACTTAACCTGAATGGATAAATGACGCTGTCACTGAGATTGCGAAGAACGAACAACAGCGGTAGCGCATAAGCTGCTAGTATGAATTCAATTATTAGTATGATGAGTGCACCATATATATATATATTCATTTGTCAGAGATGAATCCTGTCCCACAACAATTCAGACCACTACATGAACCCTACTGGTCAGTCTGCACTAACTCATCACAGCCTGTTGCTCACGTTTTGATACTTTTACATCGTATATCCGAAAATCGGAGACCACATGCACCGTAGCCACTTATATTGACTGTTTTGTGATAGTTTGAGTTAGTTTGTTTCCAAACTTCTCGTCTCCGTGATTTATTGGCACTACCGATTTCCGGATCTAACCCTTACTTGTAATACTAGGGGTTTGGTGCATTCTTTTCACTATGCACATTCTTCACCCGCTGAGTCGTCATCGGTTTGTCTTACTTACTACACAGTTTGCTTTTCTTGCAAACACAGCTCACCACATCGGTTTATGCTCAGATTCAACCATACTCTGCCGATGAGCTGTATGAGACTGCTTTCAATGAGCCACCACCTTTGCCCACTCTGTTGACACTTGAAGGTCGGTTTGTGGGTCGCGGCGGTGAAGGGTGTCGTTATGAAGACGGGATCATGCGTCGGTACAGGGTTGAGTCGGGTTCACTACGTGTGTGGCACGTGTCCGAATTCAGCCGCACCGAAATCCCAGAGGCAAGTCACGGCCAGTTCCATCAAGGTGACACATATGTGATCCGGTGGCCATTCAAAGTGCTCCACGGTAAGTTGTTCCGCCGTGTGTATTTGTACACGCTTACACACCATTGTCTTTCACTCTAATCAAACTACTTTGCGCTCTCGTTTTCAAGTTTCGTTTCTCGGTTTGGACAACGAGTTACCCTGAGGCACTGAATCCTCCTCATTTCAGCCAGCTCCCTTCGGGTTTCACGATCGTTAGGGCTTGTAATTACAGTATCTTCTTGTGGTGACCAGAGTATGTACAACTGACGAGCTCTAATGTATACCATATTTGCATCTTGACCTTCTTTACAAGAGGAATCGGCCTAAATGTTTACCGGATTGTGCATACTTCGGTCAACTATGAGTGGTGTTCATACTCAGGGCTGCGTAGTGAAAAACGACTTCCCACGTAAAGGTTTACTGCGAAATAAGCGGAGTTCTCTCACCGAATAAGCAGTCATAAACAGTGAGCGGTGGTACAACCTCGATGTGCTGAATGTATGGTTAGCAACTGAGTCCCCTGTAAAATGCCACATAATTCCTTGGATGGTATTACGATATGGAGTATATTACCCCACCACAAAAGGGTTTCAGGTGTCCTAAAATGAGCATACGGGCTCCCGGGCGACATTCTACTGGCCTGGTGTGCTGTTCGGGTGACATCACCAGTCTCCACCAACCATGGACTAATTCCGTGGAAAGCGTACGAATCACTGTGGTGGTCGCCGACTTCAACAGGCTTGCGTGGATGGCTGGATTCTATTCGAAAAGCGTATGAACCAATCTGCTCACCAGTCCACGACAACAAGAAGCATAAGTCTCAACGGCCCTGTCAGTATTGGAATCTCTGGCTAGACAGACCTACCACATGGGATCTGCCCATGTTGATGAATCTTCGAACGGCTGTACTGCTTCTGTCGTAACCTCCTGCAGGGTAAGCTGGGCCTCATGGGTGAATGGACTTTATCCAAAGAGCGTACGAACCGAACCACCACTGGTCACCGACCTCCAATGGACTGTGAGCTTCGTACTTCACCCAGCTTTCTTGTGAGTTGGGTTTTGTTTGAACCAAAAGCTCCGGATGGAGCCCTCCAAACCATCCCCCTGCTTCGGCATAGGTACTCATCGAACAGAAAACATGGAACTTTTGTTGCAGCTCTTTGCTGACAATGGTCTGTTTTTGGCAAGTAATAATTTTCGACGTTTTTCGCGTCATGCGCCATCTGACTGCCTCCATTCGAGTCAATCGTGGACACAGATTAACCAGATTGCCGTCAGCCATCAGTGGCGTGGCTGTTTTCAAGAGTGAAAGTCAAGCTGGAGCAGCTGCGTGCATTCCGATCATGTGCCGTTGTGTGCAATGTTCGCTTTACATTCCGGTAGGAGGCAACCTCGCCGTCGGCCACAAATTGACGAATCAAAACTGGTGCGGCTACAGACGCTTTACGCTAACCAGTGTGTTCTAGCCTCTAGTCCATGTCTCCACGTACCAGACGACACTAAAGCACATTGGGCACATATGTGACGTGCAGTGTGTATGTGACTCATGTGGTACTACTAATCGTCCAGCTACCAACTGCTGGGTCTCTATGCGATCGCTGGAACTTCTCGATGCCCTCCGAAATATTCCATTCAGTAGCAGGCATGACTACCCGCCTGGAGCTCCAAAAGCAACTGCGCGAAGATCAAGAGGCCTGGTGGACACAACGCGTTATTGAGATGGACCAAGCCGCTGCTATCGGGAACTCTCGGAGGCTTTTCCATCTCATTCGATCAATCGGTAGCAGAAAGCCAATTGTGAGTGTGGTAATCTGCGAAGCCAATGATGAGCCTATTGGTAACCTAAAACGATGCTTAGGACGCTAGTTTGAACGCTTCCAGCAACAGTTCAACTCGTCGTCTGCGCCAGTGATCACGCTTTCGGGCTCTCCCTGTGCTCAATGGCCTGTTGACGTTTCTGCGCTTTCGGAAGCAGAAGCCTCTCTCGGGATAAAGTTCCCCAACAAAAAGTTCTTCACAAAACACCTGGGTCAGACGAACTCCCTCCTTCCTTTTTGTAGACGGAGTTCCAGCCTTAGTTAAGAAGGTGGCGGCTCTGCTCCAGAGACTCTCGGTCAGCGAAATTGTTGCGAATGACTTAGGTTTGGCGAACTTCGTCCCCATTTTCGAAAACGGTTTACATACTTCGTGTGCAAACCACATTGCAGCCCATAGACTAAGAGAAACACTCGGGCAACATATCTGTGAGGACTACGCTGGGTTTCGTGCTGACAGTGCTTACATTGGTCTCATCTTCACACTTCACCAGATGCTTTAACTTTGCCATTCATACAAAAGACCACCAGTTGTTGTTTTCTTAGCCATCAGACTGACGTTCGATTCGGTTGACAGTTCTGTATTCTGAAACTGTCTGCCGAGTAGGAGTATGCCTGAGAAATATGCAAATATCCCTAAAGCAACTCACTGTCAGACCTCGGGCAAGGTCAGGGCTTATGGCAGCGTATGGCTAACCTTGAGAATCTTGAGCGGGGTGCGACAAGGCTGTCCAGCCTCTCTCTTCCAATTCAACTTTGCAGTAGACGAGATCCTAGAGTATGACCTGACAAACTGCCAGTACGGTAGTGTGGTTTTGTTTCAAAGCATTCGACTTCGAGAAGTAGGCTATGCAGACAATATCCTCCTAATCTACGGGGGCTAACAGGAAGTGTGGACACATCTTAGGTAGACCAGAGGCTTCAGTTCGCCAGTTTGATGTGGCCTTTGCATCTGCTAAGTACAAGGTACTGTTGAGAGACTAGCAGAACTATGCGCTTGTTTGAACCCTTGGTGGTGAACAGCTGGGAGAGTCGAAAAGTTCATGTATCTTGGTTGCTGTATCAACGCCGGTGGAATGTCTAATAAGATCACAAATCGCATAGCAAAGGCCCGGATGGCGTTCACCAACTTACGTCACCTGTGGCATCGGCATAATCCAAGTATTTATGTGAAAGGTCGCATGCATAATTTCACTCTAAGAATAGTCTTATTGTACGGCTTCAAAACCTCGTCTATTCGCGCAGAGGGTATTCTCAGAGTATTAGTTCTCAACCATCACTGTTTCCGAAGCGTTAGCGGCGTGTGGTGGGAACATTGTGTCAGCGTTGACGAAGTTCACTGACGTGTCTTCAGGACGGATAAACTCTGTCGACCCTCAAGCATATTGATTTGGACACATCTTACTTGCCATATCGTGTTTTGTTTGCAAGCAGTGGTTTAGGCTGGAAGTGGTAGCCGGGTGATCAGCACATGACTCAGGTTCGGAGTATGAAGACGTTCATTTTAAAACTTGCTTCAATACGGCGTTCCCGGCTTTCTGCCTGGGGTCTGAAGGACACTAAACACTTTAGTTGAGGACGCTGTTTGACATGGCGAGGAATAGATGTCAGTGGCGCTTGTGTTGTGAGTCTGTGTATGCGTCGTCGTAAGTTTTCCCTCATTATCCCTCCACATTTATTCCATCGTCCGCCTTACCCAATAATCTTTCTTCCCCATATTGTGGCACATTCGTCACTCGTGGTTTTTACGTGTTAACTCTGTATATATGCAATGGATTGAAGACACCACGACTTTGCGAGCCAGTTATGCCAGGTTTCAACCACTTCGCATGATCTTGTTGTAATTGTTATTTTGGTATGATTTCGATCAAAGATTTTGAATTACTGTCGTATCGTAATTAGGGCAAACAACCCTCAGGTGTGGTGTCCAAGTTTAGAGCGATTTTTATATGTCCAGGGCTGGTCGATATTGTCGGATCAGCATAGTCTCACAGAATACGAACATACTCAGGTCGGTCTTATGTGACGACACGTTGGACGAATTACCGGGATGATTATGTTGCCCTGTTGATTAGATGTGCCGAACAATCAATGGTGTCGAGATTCTCAGTGTCTGTTGTGCTTGCCTGTTCTCGCGTCAATGGTTTGATCAATCACGTTTGACTGCTATTCACCTACCTGTTGTACTTAAAAGGTCCACATTTGATATGTGACTGGCGAAATTTGTTCACATCTCAGTCTATATTCTCTTGTTATGTTGATCATGTGACGAAATATTTCAAGCCTCACGTGCGGCTTCCACATTGTTCCATTCCATTGCTTCGTTGCCTGTTTCTGCATTCAGTTGGTTTGCGCGACGTACCTACTCGTAACGCGGAGTTGTTACAAGAGCAGTGCGCGTATTTCTTCTGGCAGGGGTCTCAGAGCAAGGTGACTGAACAGGGTGCCGCTGCATTGATGACCATTGAACTGGACGAGGAGCGTGGTCCGCAGGTAAGCTTCCATTCACGCATTACTCCGTCTGTGTGTTTGTTTACCGCACCTGTCGTATCCTCTCCGTTCGTACAGCCAACAATTCGGTACGTTCAGCACGGTTCCATTGAACGCAACACGCTTGCTACCGAAGACCGTAATGTATGGCTCTATTTGGGCGTGGAAGTTGGATTATTGGCCCATCACTTTGCCACTGGAATTTAGATGAATGACTACTCATGCAGGTTTCCAAGGGTGAACTGTTTAACGATGACATGGATACCCTCACACGGTAAGGTAGAAGTGGGATAGTTTTTAAGGATTACAACGCCATTCCGTTGATCCACGATAAACTAGTGCAAGAACATTGCCCATCGAGAGCGAATGGATATTTTAAGAGGATGCCGTCCTGAATGACCAACACACATCTGCACGAGAGCTTACCTCGTCTTACGGTGAAAGCGTTGCTCTTCTCAGGCGGTTTCCTACTGTTCACGTTGCTCATTGTTTAGTCAAACCCAGTGGGTTTTTCAGGAGGTGGTGTGCAGTCATATGGGGAGACAAGGGACATCGGGGAATCGTGTGATTATGGGTAATCGATGAATGGATAGTATTCAGCAGATTTTCTTTGGCCGATTAGTATTATTGCGTAATAGTGCAATCGTTAGATTGTAAATCGAGAGTAACTGGTTCTGACTACTTGTTCTTTTTATGCACGAGTGTATATTGCATACATTTATCTGATTTCTGTGCGCTAAGCGCCAGAAATTATTCTCAAGGGATTGTTCTCAAGAGGTGCATATGATTCTGATAAATTTTTCAGCTCTGTATAACCTTTGGAATAATGTATCTCTTTAAGCTCGCGGATTCCTGGACAAGGAAGCAACCATTACAAAGCCTGAGTATTGAGCAATCGGGTGAATGACAGAACTTTGATCCACTTGGGTACGACAATCAGAAAACACGAACTCCGCGCCATATAATCCTATCAAACGCAGACGTTTGGTAAACTTAAAAGAAAACGGTCCTTACTTGATCTGGAGAATGTAGGGATCGATCTGGATCATCAGTACTGTTCACGGCTAAACTGACGGCATGCAAAGGCTGATGGTTACTTATTTCTAAGTCTATAAGGTGGGCTACCAGTGGTCATTCAATGACGCTTCACGATACTAGGGTTACCCATTTGGACAGTAAACAGTGATACCATACGAACAGAACACCACTGACGTTTGTCCGGGGCTTTTGAATTCAGATCGACCTTGTAGCCAGCCTAAACAATTGTGACTGAAAGTTTGGACGTTCCTATTCGTTCGTGCCTAATATGCGGTCAATTGGGCAGTAGTTAACACAGTTGTCTCGTAAGAAGTTGAGCCAAAATAGAAATGCCGGTGACAGTCTGAACATTTTCTACTGACGAGCTCTGACAATAGCGATGTTCAGGACTTTTGACTCCCTTTGAAAAGCGATGCCTAAACTGAATGCACTAAACACAGTACGGTTGTACTTCATCCTGTTGGAACTCGGAGGTTATTTAGGGTGGAATACTTGTGATTACTGCAACGCACAAAACAATTGAAAGGTTGCTAACTTTCCTGAAACGTTTTGATCGATGGTAGCTCACCTTATTAAAAAATGTATAACGTAACGTTTGACTTCAACCCTTATTCATAAATAAACATTTTATGAATTCCGTGCAGGACGGTGGGACTGGTTGTCAACAGAGTCCAAATGTGAACTTTCCAATGTTCCAGTATCTCTTCGCAAATCAGTTGGCACAACGCTTGTCGCGTTTGGGCGTGCCGTTTCTGTCGCTGGTTCGAATCCAGCCAAATCCCTAATTTTTCACAATTGGGTTTCATCAAAATCTGCCAAACTACTCATTGGTAAATAAACAAAGAGCATGGAAAACGGTTACGATGTGTATGAAACAGTTGAACAGCCGACTTTGACAAACGCACTGGGTGTAAATATGCAGAGTTCTATGATAAATGTTATGGTGAGTCGACGAACGTTATTAACCTGTAGACAGTTATGCAGAAAAATTGTCTAATAGCCAAGCAGGATCACGGACGCTGCAAACCAACCGCGATGTTGTGGATGACAACTGTTTAATGAGTTTTTGTAGATTCACGTTCTTCAGTTAGGTTTCCAGTTATGTTGATTATCGATAGATGTATGGTAATGCGCAATACGGCTTGCATCTACTGCTGTGGTTTGTCTGATACTAGCTATGTTCAGAGCGAGATATCTGTCTTGTAGCTGTGGATGTTACGATTGGCTCGATGTCACTTATCCCTAAGTGTGAGACCGAAGCACAATTTGTTATCCTGTACTGGAGTCATGTTCCGGAGCACAATGACTGTGTATATGTTCACCATATCTTTTTAAACAGTGAAACGCACACCTTTCACCAGAGATTAGAGAATACGGATATTCAGCGAGAATAGTTCTCAGCTGGTCCTTCTTTGAAAAAGCCCATCTGTCTCCGTTTACATCTCTGCGGGAATGTGTGTAAGCCGATCTAAACACCGGTTATGAAAGCCACAATATATATATACTTGGACTATACGTATTATTCTGTTCGCACATGTCGTTTCCATTATACATCCATGCTTCGAAAGGCTGTGCCAATTTAGTTAAGTCGCAGCCTTAGAGATGAATCATACGCAAACCATCAGCAATGTCTTGTTACAAACAAGTACTCCCGTTTCTTTTCTAAAACGCACCATCAAATTGCTTTTGAACCATTGAAAATCACATCACTGTTCGCAAAAGTCGGTAACTATGTGTATTCTGTCAACTTGAAATATTTTGTCCTGGAACTTTATTTAGTGTTCGATGTGCTTTCCGTTCAATCACTTGAGAGTTCGGCAGCCTCTGTAACTGAGACTTTTACTATAGTGTGAGACAACGTGGACATTTTATTCTCGTGGTAGCCTCCGTCTTTCCGACAACCAGAAGTATGGAATTGTTGGTGTTGTGAAGATTCACGGTTAGGGGGCTGGTATTTGGTAGTGATTGTTAAACGAATTCTATCCTTCATTCCTTACAGTTGCACAGACTTAGATGGTTAGATCATGTACTAAAGATTCCAGCTAGTCACCTGCTACATCGAGCACTCTTTGCCGACGTCATGACCGACCGGCGTAAGGTGTGAGGTGGACAGATGATGATCTGGTGTAGAGAAGTTAAATCGTTTACGAGAGGTTTGGTCGCTGTAGATCGGATTCGTTTCCCAGGCTGGGGCCCTCGCGACTCACAGAGTCGATGGCTGGAGATGTTGGGTGGGCTGGCGACTGCTCGAACTCAGTAATGTGAATGTTGTTGCTGTTTGGCCGGGTTATCTGTGAAGTGAGTGCATTTAATGACACGGGACAGTGAAAGCCCTAAGGAAACTCTCTCGCCGATGATGCTTCATTCTCATCCCCAGCTTAGCCGTTTGTTTGCAAGGTGTAGGCACCTTGCTGTTGAATGTTTGAATGTAGACGTAGATATTCCTTCAATAGCTAGATCCCTTCCCCTCCTCTTTTCTCCTCTCCCTTCCTATACAACGTTCCCTTTTTTTCCTCGTGATTGTTTGGCCTTTAAGCATCAGTATGAACCACTGATGCGTTGCCAACTATGATGACAGTGATGATGATGAATGAACCAGAATCACTCCTTTATCGTTCTCCATTAGCTGTGTTCTACACGGCATTGATGAGATGACACGAACCAACTACCAATCAGTAGTTGTACTCTACAGATGAGCTTCAGTAATTCTGATGGGCATACATGCGACGAAAATTGCCTCCAGAACTACTCAACAGGTAGACATTATCTAATGTTACTTCTGTCTGTTGCTTATGAAACAGACTCAAACAGAAGCCTAGCTTTTCTAAATATTTTACTTACAACGCGTCTTGACGACACACGCTTCAAGCATTGCATAACCCGATAAAAAAGCACCTAGACAAAGAAAAATAAATGAGCAAACCAACGCAAATTCCCTGTGTTCAGACCGAATTCGGTTGCGCAAAGAACAGCAAAACAATGTTCATATAGTCGGGGATAGCTTGGTCATTGAATTAGAACGTTTCAAGGGGCGAAGCCTAATTAGTCAGATGTTAATTGACCACCTCAAACTTGCAGTTCCTGTGATTTGGTCAGACATTCGTAAGGTGTTGAGACTAATCCTTGATATGTGCAACTCACTGCGAAATGGTTAGTTGAGTTTCTAGAAAGACAATTCGTCGGCAAACCTGCCACTACAACCTATGTTCCCTTGATCCAACTCATCAGAGCAGCAAGAAGACAAAGGTTGCAGAATGTTGACATTTTGACTGATCTCATCAACCGCATACTAAATACAAACAGAACATATAGCAAAGGCGTATGGCAACAAAGTGGCAATACAGTGAGTTTGGGTCAAAAGTCCACTACCACGAGAGGTGGATGAGGTGTACCATCAACTTGGGCGCATACAACACTAGCTTTCTTTGTTTGATGTGTACAGCTTCACTGATGGCCAGCATTTTGGGGTTTGGGTGCGGTAGCAACATAGTGAACGAATAGAAGCCTAGTTTTTTCCAGACGCTTTACTTACGAGGAGTCTACACAACACGCTGCAGCGGTCGGTTTATCGCAAAGCCATTTTGATCGACTAATACCTTCAGTATTCTAGCTTTGTTTGAAAGAGCGGAACGAATTTGCACAGATGATCGGCTGGCGTAAAAAGGAACATGTCGTAACAACCGCATTACTTGCTAACGGGTACCCGGATGTATTTATCCCCGTTTAGTAGGAAGAAAACCACAGAATGTCCTGCAGTCCACACAGAAAACAAAAAAGGTGTTCATAAAACCGCAGTCCATGAGACACTATTTATTCACTATGAGGTCTCATCAGCTTCAGTCAGTTGTGAATCGCATACACCCTGAAGCTGGATTATGCCTCATGTCATTAACTCGGGGAGTTAATTATGGAAATGCTAGGCGTGATAAACCTAACTATTCTGTCTGACCTGTCGCTTATCAGTTCATTTACAGTTGCAGTGACAGTTGTATCGGCAGAATAGACCGGTGCTTACCTCAACGCATGACCGAACACCTCCCAAAATACTCGATTCAGTCTGATGGGCTGTTGTATTAAGCGTTGTGTTGATTTTTCCACACTTTTGTTGTAAACCAGTCGAAACGCTGCGACTGACTGTTAGCTTTAGTTCTCACTTTGCAATAACCAGGATGATACGATCAATCATATAAGGGGATATAAACAAGCTTGAACATAAGCCACAGTCGCAGACTGTTTGGAATGGGTTTTGGAAAGTCCATAAGTCATTACCGTTTCCTGCCTCCTCTCAAAACAGCAACTTCATTGTGCCGATTTTTTTCAGTATTCGCATGATACAAGCGCCGCTAACATTCCGGCTAATCATTTTTTCGGTTGCATAGTTCTTTTTACGTTACGGCGTTTTGAAATTAACCAGTCACCCTTGGTCCCGAAATACTTGGTCAATGGTCATTCATAATGTTTGGCCAGCACAGATCCTGCACGCACAGGAATAGCTGGCATCATTCAGCCGGTACGGCGCATAAACACCAATAAACGTCGACAAGAAACCGCCATATTCAATCAAGACTAATGGAGATTTCGTCCGTACACTCACGCAAAAGTGCAGCACATCTATATGTGGTCGATCGAACTCACCTTTCGTTACTGATCTTTTCATGCTCGCCCGTCCTTCCTTTCCTATGTGTATGGTTCAGCCCGGAAACTGAAAGCGGTCTTCACAAAAAGCCATAAGTTTCATCATGCATCACATGATGTATGCTGCACCAAGTAGCTTGAATCGTTGACACTGCACACTGCTTCACGTAGACGTAGCTTACAAGATCGTGTTTTCGATCACAATCTTTTGCCGTAAAAAGTCGCCATGGATGACATTTGTTGTGTGTTAATATCTGTACTTTTGTGTTTGATCACTGCTCGCTATTAGTTCCAGTGTGTTTTTGTGATGTTTGTCTTCTAACATTCAATCACTGACCTCTGTGATATGGTACTACAACAAAATGCTCTTTTGTGATCGATCGGTCCACATTGTTGCATACGATGGTTACAAGAGTATATCCTACTGAGTGGTAACGTGAAGTAACGCATTTCGAGACACCCAGAATCGACCGATCCTTGGGCGGAAGAATTCACGCAGTTGGACTACGTGCCAAATGCTCCTGTTGTATCCCAATCTTACCGGAAAGTTGTAGACGGCAGGGATTTTCACGGACCATGTAGTGCTTGGACATCTTACTGATAATGTTTTCCTTTATGTCAAGCTAGTTCATGCTGCTAACAAAGGTCGTGACATTGCAAGTCTGTCTCGGCTGCAACGCGGTTGTTGTTATCACTAATTCAACAGTAGTCGAATGTTGACCAACAAATGCCAGTAACTACCTTCATCGGAGCAACAAGTCTTCAACGAAACATTCGGTATTTCTAGACCTTGGAAGTGCGTGTTAGAAGATGGCATTGTGGTGGGAATCTCGATTCACCGATTATCCAAACCCCGACACAAAAGAAGATCTGACAAACGGTCAATCCGAATATCGCGTTAAAGATACAACATTAGGATTGGACGAACGGTCTCAGTGTTGTGCCTCCCGTTATTCGCCAATTCATCTGTTTCGTAATCCACCAATTAACATACAGTGGTTGAGCGTTCAGATTTGATAATTCGGTCGTGCCTAATGTGAGGTGAATGGCGCGGTGGTTAACACGGTTGCCTCATGGTTGGAATGGCCGGAGTTCAAATCCCTGCCGTGGTAAGGATATGCACTACTGATGAGCTCTAATGAGAGCGAAACTCGAGTCTAGTGCTTCTTTTCGAAAGACACCGACTGGCTGGAAAGTCTATCTGAATGCGAAGGCTGCGATCGAATGTGAGTGATGGTCAACTTGAGAATAAACCAAATCCCCGACTACTTATCAGTAATTAACATACAGTTTATGATGTATGTGCTAATGAGATCAGCCAATGACAGGCTGTGATTTCTTTAATAAATTCGGCGTCTCAATTCATGAATAACAACTGCTTACTGCTACCAGTACCAGGTCTTCTCCGAATTACTTGCGTGAGAGGTTTCAATTCAAGTACGATTCATAGGGCCATTCGAAGTTCCAAATTCTGAGTATCACAGGCATCCACTTCTGTGTAATGGTGTACATGGTTTCTGCCAATCAATGGAAAGCGTTAAGTCTTCTACCGATACACAATTCATTCCTGTTGACCTTTGCATTTTCTGGGAGAAACGAACTAACTCCTGTCTAATACTTTTTCTGTACCAACGGTTTTGGCTTCCAATCAGGCAGTTAACACGTAACGTCACTTCTTGTGTGCAATCATTAGTTTTTATGTCACATTATGGAGGAGAAGTTCACTCGGAAGTCTCTGTAAATCCTTGAATACGGAATTATTCGGTCTGGCAACCGGATACAGTCTGTGCCTCTCAGCCCATTAAAATTGGTTTGTCTGTGTATCAGTTAGCGTTCTATTGATCAGGACGTTTTCGTTACAGGCTGGCTACTCGAAGGACCTATCTGTTTATCAGTATCTGATCAAGCTACCCCGATGAGTTAGACGCTCGTTCGTCGTATCTTTGGAAGGTGATGATCAGCTTGTGAAACCTACATCCTTCCGTTATCTTTAAATCATCTATGCTGCTCAGCATGGTAACTGTGCCCGGTGATCACCATATTTATTTGCGCGTGATCTCTCGGAAGCTCCGAGTTAATGTAGTCTAACGAATGTTCATCACGTTGACTGAGGTTCGAGTTAGTGATTTCTGTGACTTCAACTTGAAAGGATTTCGTAACCGTGGCGTCATCGGCTGGGGTTAACAGTTACTATACCTCCTTTCCAAGGCGGCTGGACAATCCGAACACTATTCAGGCGAATCTAGCTTAGCTTTCGCACATGATGCTCCAACCGTACCCCCTGTTAGCACATTGTTGCACTGGTAAACACGGCTACCAAGTGAAACGTGTTCGGAGTTCTAGCCTAGGCCGCCGCACAGGTATGTACTGCTGACGAGCTTTAACCTGAGTGAACTTCAAGTCTAGTGCTCCTTTTCGGAAGAGGCCGATTGGAAAGCGTGTAAGAATGCGACAGCCACTATCACCTATGAGTGACGTTCATTTTTTTCAGAAAAATTCCCCAAGTGTCAGGTTGTTTTCCAATTTTATTGAAGTATTTCTGGCATAAGGTGATAGTGCTGCTACTACCATTCTGACACGATATACGTTAGGATACATGCCGTGTATCACCTTTGCTTTGCGGCCAGAGTAGCTGATCTGCTACTGGGCTATCATATAAATGCACGCAACTACAAGTATGTTCTCATTCGCAAGTAAGTTGAGCGTTTGGTTTTCCACAATGGTGATGCAAGCTAAATAGACATGGAACCCCGTAGGCCGCCAAATTTTATGGGATACACAGCACAGGTTAAGTGTATAGGTGGTGTCACTGGAACTCGTTTATTATGACGTAACAAATGCTTGGTTATCGCAACTTCATGGTCCAAAGGCTGTCTGGCGAGAAGTCACATTATCGTCTTTGTGCCTCCCTTTCCGATTCATTCGCTCCCACACGTTGTGTGAGGAGCACACTCACGATGTAAATTGAGGGTAGTGAGAGTGTGTTCAGAGACTGTTAGTACGGCGGTGTTTTGTCGAAGTCGTTCACTGAAAATATGTTATTAACAAGTTTCCGGCTGCCCATCAACTACATTGCTATCATCTTGTTCATCCCTCTGTCTCTTGACCATTATTTACAAACCTACCTCCCTCCCGGACCGTTTTCGACGTTGGTTACATCCGTCACGAATGACTGTGGTGTCATGAAAAAGACCGTAATTTATTTGGCTAGCGGTCCGATGAGAATTGTTTGTCCACCGTTTTTCCTCAAGTTTGAGTTTAAATCGTGTAATTCTGTCCAGTCCATAACACACCTCTATAGACACTGGTTGATGGTCGTCTGTTGCAAAACATTGCGAGATTGCAATTACATTACAATTGATTTGTCCACAATCGCTTGAAATATTCTTCGTTCGTGTGGCTTGTGGTACCTTAACTTTGTGATATGGTTTTGTTCTCCCTTTTCCTCTGCATAGCTACGAGTCACAGAAGGCAAAGAACCGCCTGCATTTTGCCGTCTATTCAACGGTCGTATGGTGATATATTCAGGCAGACGAAACCCTGGAACGTCCACCGACGGTACAAGTGACACACCTGTGAGTTTTTTGTCACACTTTTTTTTGGGATGGTTTATTGTCTCTTGGACTTCAAGATCATTTTTGTTAGATGCGATATGTTCAACCTGGGATTTAACAAGTCGAACTGAAGGCAGCTGCTGATAGCTTAACTACTACAAATTGTGTCCATCTCTAGGTGACGCCCAGTGTGACCTGGAAGGTTGCAAGAAAGTTTGGATATTCGGACTTAGTTGCGTGAATTTCACTGTTGTTTAATTTAGTTGGCTGTACATTCTGGACGATTAGAGAAACGCGGCTGTAAAAGTCACAGAGGAGGAGATATTAGCTTACCCACACACCGTTTGCTTTGTTCATATGTGTTTTGCATCGCCACTGTCCTTTGGTAGTCAAGTTAGTTGATTGTGTCTACCCGAAATCTCCATCTATAGCACAGATACCTTATTGGGGTGCGTGTACTGCTTTGATCAGTTCATACACTGCACGTTGATGGGGTACTCACTAAATCAGGCGTTGATTTACGGAAACTACGGTGGTTAGATGTCATCATTAAGCGGTCACACATTGATATGTTCGAGGTTTGGTGAGGCCGTCCTTGACTGGTGGATTGAAACTTCTGGATATGCCATACTGAGTTTTGCACTCGCATACCATTGTGTGTGACTGGACGTCTCTGAGACGACAATCCTAGCTATAACTACCACGCAGTGCAGAAATTCGCGCATTCCTTCGAAATCTCCATCCTTAATTTGGCATCTCAGTTCACTCGTCCTCACGCTGAACAAACTTCTGTGTAATCACCCGAGACGAACAGATGTCAGCACATCAAACAATATTGATAAGCATTACGCACGGAGCTGTATTCGGAATGGTCGTCGCTAAATATCGGCCCAGCACTCACTGATAAGTACGGAATGGCTTCTTCTCTGATCATTATTATCATTTTCAGCCAGTGGGTACAATGGTTCGATCTGCCATTGATCCTGACAATTGTCCACAAAGTTGCAGACTAATGTATAAATGCAAATGCATGGTGATGGAAAACGAGAGAAAAAAAATAAACAAAAAAGTTGAGTTTCACGAAGCAGAGAAATCAACAAGTTTGTGGATACATGTTTGCCACTGACTCCGTTTCAATGTCATATTAGAGAGTGTCTCCAACTGGTGGTGTTAATGGTCGCCAACTTGCCAAAAATGCAGACAACACCAACCAACGTTGCTCAACTGCACAGTGAAATCTTTCATAGCACATGACCATGTCATAGCCTGGCACCCTTGCTGTTTCTTCCAACCGTCAGCAGCCACTGTGAACAATGCGCGGTGTTGTAGATACTTTTCCGAAATACAAATTACATAACGAAACCAGCGAAGACTGTGAAGTTCCACTATTTTGCTTGTCCGTCGCGAACTTGCACAAGTTTCAAACACGCGCCAACGGACCGTTGATATACGCTAATTGGTCGGCGATCGAATGCCGATCATCTGCACCTTCGCACGTATGTACTAGGTTTCTGATCCATAGGCCAAAACAGGGCACCCCTGTGCCTTGTAACCTCAGCTCTAGTCAATAAATAGACGTCTTACTGCTTCCACAAGTGACAGAGGTTAGCGGATCCATTGTGTGCTTTCGCTCTCTCTGTAGGCACCTCGTCAACAATACCACGGGCTGACGATCGACAACCTCCAGCAGACTGTGTGCTGTAGCAAAGACAAGGTCCGTGCCATCCCAACATTATAACAACACTACACTACCATACAGACTAACCATATCATCTAACCGATTGAACATGAGATGCGTGCTCTTTGTAGAAGAACTAAGTAAAGCAGTGTTGTCCGCATACTCAGTGTCAGTCATCTCATTACCTGGTAGAAGCTCCAGTCCGAGATCCTCGGGACCCCTGGGTGCCCATCTCGGACTATCATCCATCACAGTTGGAGAGGGAGGGGAAAATCGGACACCTTTGTCAGGCGCCACCTGGATTGAAGAATTCACAAGATGGTTGCCCATAAGTGCGCACTCCGCACTCAGAGAGGGCATACAACGACTTCATCGAATTGACATACTCCACTGAGACTCCTCTGCGCCGGGGTCAGTCCACATAACCACCTTTCACCACCATCTCACAAATCTAAGCTACAAGGCCACTTCAGGTTCTGAAGAAGGTTCGTTTAAAACGTCATAGCTCAGCACACAGTCTCCATCATACACAACTGAATGAGTTGACTCAGAATAGGTGAGCTGTTCCTCAAAATGCTTAGCTCTTTTATCAGGTGGGTGCGACATGCTGTGAATTGGTGAGCTCTCTTTTCCACGTACATCCTCAGTAACACTTTGCTGACGGCCAGTTCGACCACGAGTCAGCCAAAAAACAGCACCCGACCGATGCTTGATAAAAATGCCTCTTCAATTCGTTTGGCTTGCTCGGATAAGTAAAGTTCACGGTGCTTACACACTGTTCGCAAGCAGATGTTTCATTTCACGAAGGTATTTGCCGTACTCGGACTCAGTAGGGAGTAGTCGACGTTTGTTCATAAGTTCTGTTGAACCAACAGAAGTTCACTACTGTTGTATCTATAGTGTTCCTTTGATTGAGGTTAGTGTCCAACGGTGCTATGTCCCGGGCAGTTTAATTGTCAATACCGTGTGATAGACCTTTCGCGTATCCTCGACGTTCGATTTCCAAATAAGTACTTTATGTTTGTGAGCGAATGATGAGACAAAACAGGCACGAGCCACGACATGATCTGTGTCAATGTGGTTGGTCTAAATTGGACGACAGTCTTGAGTGAAGTGATGCCAGCGATAGTTGATGCTGATATGATTAATTTGCATCAGTTGTGCACATGGTGCTTTCCACGTAGCACAATACGATTGTGTGTGCTGAAGTGTGCTACTCGGTATATCGAGTCCGTGAGATGCGCATTCTTGTAATGACCGAGAGTCTTTGTCGCTGTTTCACACACTGACACCGAACATACCACCCAGTTGCTTCTCCTCTGGAGTAACACGATCGAGTTGTGCGTCCACGTCACAAGCATGCACAATGGCATCAACTCCTTCGTTTGTCTTAAAAGATCAAATGGGACATCGTAGAGGGCGTTCTGAACCACTGTGTGGTGGAGCGTATTCGGATATGATCAATACAACCATTCTGGTCTGTGTCGCGCTCGAGAAGTGGTGATTCTCACTACACATAGGCGGCCATTCAGTGAGATCCAGTCTAGCAGGGTCTGCTGTTCCTTAAAACTCAGCGCAATCCCCACGCCGACACAATCGTGATGTTCGGTTTCATCGTCATCGATGACCCTGGTAAAGAACCTCTATCCTAGAGCGAATTCCAGTGACAGGCAGTGCTAGGATCATAAGGGCGTCTTTCGGAGGCACAATGCACACCCAGTTCCGGAACAGCTTGTTGGCCAGAACAGCTTGTGAGCCTATTTGTAGAAACGCGTGGACGTTAAAAGTGTTGGTAATGATCAATTGTCTTGGTTGCAGAGGAGCAAGAAAGCAAAATTGCCGTGACGAAGATATCTTCTGATACTTTCCGGCCGCTTATGCTGCTGAAAGTGGTTGACCTTGAGTCTCTGACCCAAAATTCTAACACGCGACACAAAGGAATATGGCCTTTTTCTCTGAGACTCTGCTCGAAACCAGTCACTCTAAAGCTTAATTCATTTGACAACGATAGGTTTACCTGGTCCGAGGACACAGTGGTTAAGACAACACTATTTGATCCTGATCACTGCTGCGTGTCATGGATGTATTCGAAGCTACATCGGGCTTTCGAATGATACCAAAACCTTTTCGATCGCGTTGAATAATACGCTGGCGGCCACGATCAACCGTTCTGCTATTGGAGTGCTATTTAGCCTGACGACAGTGTCACAAGTGTATGAAGAGTTCCAATGTATACTCATAGGTTCTTGCTTCTACTTAAGCACATCCATGTGATCAATAGTGCGGCATACAGCCATAAGTTTAATTGATTTTTGTCTGACCGCTTCTTTTTGTTATCCCTGGAAGAACCGAAATCCCGATCAACACACTGTTCCAGTTCGCTGTAGTGCACAATGGTCTAGTTGTTGCGCTCGGTAACCTATGTGTATATGTTCTTCTTCGGATAGGACAGAGTTCACGCTATCATTGTACTTATATTGGATTCAGCCACCACGGTGAAAGTTTTCTGCGTACTTTAGATTGACATAATTTGCGGATTCTTACACAAACACATGTGCACCTCTATCACTACACTTTTGGTCGGAATTGTCTTCTGATTGTGTGATTTCCTCCCCTCCTCGGTCGTATCATTGGACTGATGCGCTGTTCACGGAATCTTCTGGTCTGTCATAGCTGGCGACCAAATTCACCAACTCAGCGAATGCCAGTGCTTCGTCTTAGATACATGGCGGCGAAGAACTATCTGGGATTCATCATCTGTGTCCTATAGAAGTGTGAACACTAGACAACTTAAGTTTTCAACTGAAATGCAACTTTACAACTTCTGGACGGATGTGTTTTGCAAGCAGTCCATTTTTGTATTATTTATCCTGAAGATGGTGATCCAACTTTGATGGCTAATTTTTCAACATAATTTATTGTAACGAAAAACGTGAAGCTGGTGCAAATATAAGGTCAGTTTCTGACAAACACACGAGGCTCAAAATCAGCATTTATTTACCTTCATTCTCATGGGACTTTTTCGTAAAATCAAATATGTAGCCGTTGCGGCGAACATAAGATTGGATTTTCTGTTTGTCTGTTTTTCTGTGTGAGGTTAACACAGTTGGTTCAAA
The DNA here is from genome assembly GCA_008508345.1 of Paragonimus westermani. NCBI lineage: Eukaryota > Metazoa > Platyhelminthes > Trematoda > Plagiorchiida > Troglotrematidae > Paragonimus > Paragonimus westermani. The sequence continues at coordinate 75,287 of QNGE01003067.1, read as the reverse complement.
CTGGATATGTGGTTTCAGGTCGAGGTCAAGTTAGCTCAAGTGCATTCTTACTTAGGTCTGCATAGTCTCATAATATCAAACCCAGGTGCGTATAATTTGTTGTTACGACAGTTGTTATTTCTTGATCGAAGGTCACGGCTTGTTGTTGGTCTTGTTGAACAACAAACAAGAGCAGAAGTGGGTTTTATTCCCTTTGCAGCGCAAGTGTATTCGATCGGTCGTAGGAATTGTTCAGCAGTGGCCGGTTTTGAAATATGTTCAAAGCGTTATGCGATTACCTGTTGACCATTTGTGTGTTCATCCAAATTGCCGGAAAAGTATCCCGTAGGCGAGGGTGTGTGGGAACAGTTCTTTAAACAGCCACATGATATCACCACCAACAAAACATTTTCGGAACACTTAGTGACGTTCCTGAGGCTGATTTGTAGCAAATACATACGGATTTTGAAGTGTGGAAAGCTGGGTGGTCCGACTATGCTTTAAATAAGGGTAAACTAGAGAGACTGAAGACGAGATGTTTGACCGAGTGGCACAAAATAGTAACGTTCGCAACGACGAGCAAAGTGTACACAGTTGAGGAGTTAAACCAAAGGAATACCACATAGCTCAGAACGAATCGTTTTAGAGGATGCAGTGGGTTTGTCAGAGGTTTTGAACGATGAATGAAGATCAGGTGGACTTCGGACCTTGAGTGAGACGGCAATAACGTATTTTGTCCACCGCGTACTCCGCTGTTGTACAGAAATTGGGACACGAAGCTGAGTGAACAGTGGATCAGATGAATTATAAACCAGATTGGATTAATCATGTTCACTGAAGCTGAAGGATTACTTGTGTTACCGTCATGTTCTCCATCTTCGCACCGTTTATTCATGAAAAAACAGCATGACTCAGTGTACAGACGAAACGGTATTTTAAGTGGACGGTGAACATAGTGAAACAAAGCGAGCGTGTGGTGGTAGTGCGACGGAATGCACAATTCGGCCTTTTCCTATCCACACATACTCTCACTTGTGCAGTTCCAATAAAACGGTACACCTTGCAGTATAAGAGAGAAACGTGATACACTGGAGGCTACAGTAAGTCCGTTACTTTAGTCTGTTGACTAACAGGTGGACAAGAAAGTATAGACTCACTGGCTGCATATTTCACCTTAATGAGGCAAGCTCAAGGCCGGGCCATAACTCTCGGTAGATACCGTTCGGACATTATTAAGACACCGAGAAATCGAGCGATTAGTCTTTTATATGTTAGACCATCTGATCACCTTTCCACTGAACCGAACCAAGTGGGGAATTGAGGAGAGCTGGATATGTGTCAAACTTCAAAAGCTGGGAGTTGTCTAAAATATGCACGGAATTACTTGCGCTCACCAGAGGCCTGTCGCCGACGATAGACTATAGTTTGGCCTACCGACCCACTAATGTTCCACCGCGTTCATAGTGTTGTATAACAGGTAGCTTCGTTGTGAGTAATATACTACTCACAAGTAGTGTATTATCCACAGGCGACATTCAGGAACAAAAGGACTAGCCCCGAACACGACGGACAAGAAGAGACTATCGGAACAGTGTGTACATGATGTGTGAGAACTTTCACCAAGGCGAATGACCACGTACTGTCACCCAATGTATGTGAGTGCATGTCTGTCGTGCAAATGAGTGTATTCGTTTGTGGTTTAGTTTTTGACATGACCTATACGGAAGTTTGCGCAGCAAATCAACTTGTTGGCCAAGCGCACTTTGCGGACACAGCAACTGGTGCCGGGACGAACGCGAGGATGAAGATTCCCTGGCCGCAGCCGTTTGAAGATGGCGACATCCGGACGTTCCTGGAGGACGTGGCCGAAGTCGTCGCAGTCAAGACCGACCGTAGGAAGCTGGCTGCCCTACGGACGCTTGTGAAGGGCGAGGCGAAGGCGGTGCTGGACGCAGCGCGAAGGGGCCCTGCAAAGATGGAGTGGGCCGCTGCGGAGAAGACGCTAGTGATTGCGTTTGACAGCCCGGCCGATCGCCAGGAGGCCATGAAGCGGTTCAAGGCGGCCAGGCTTGGACAAGGAGCGGACCCGTCCGTGTTTGCTGCCACTCTGCAAGGTTTGCTGGACAGGGCTTTGCCAGGATTGGATCAAGATCCACGACGACAGTTGTTAACGGAACAGTTTATTGAAGATCTTCCGATGGCGGTTCGCGACCAATTCCGTGTTGCCCATGTCGCCCGGCCGATGGACCTTGACGATCTGGCGAACGTGACGCTGGAGTTGGCAGTAATGTCCGTGGCCTCAGTGGATGCAAACAGCAATACGGACAAGAAGACACTGGAGGTAATGCAGGAGGCAATGGAGCAACTCGCAGCGGATGTAGCTGCCCTGAAAACAGCAGCACGGAAGAACGATCAACCAGGAGGCTGCTTCATCTGTGGAAAAAAAGGACATTGGAAGAAGGATTG
>QNGE01003067.1:53544-71096 GCA_008508345.1 Paragonimus westermani | reverse complement strand
CGGTCAAAGAATGGTTATCAGCCAAAGGAGGAGACTGGGAGTCTGCGTTGCCACTAGTGTTATTGGCCTACCGGGCGTCTGTGCAGGCGAGCACGAAGAAATCTCCATTTCAATTTATGTACGATAGAACCCCTCGACTTCCGGTGGATCAGGACATTGGGGTATGGCCAGAGTGCATTGATTCCACTAAAGAATTGTTTACCGAAAGAGAAAGAGCCAAACGAAATCTGAAAGCATCGCAGGCACGCACAAAGGAGCAATCCGCAAGGCAACGGTTTGGCAAGACTAGAATGTTCAACCTAGGAGAACGGGTGAAATATCGAGACCATCGGAACACGGATGCCAGCGAGCCAGGATCAAGAAAACTTTTGCCTGAATGGAATGGTCCTTATTCGGTAATATCCAGACGGGGCCCAGTATACACGATCAAGAAGGACGGCGAGACGAAACGAGTGCACGCCAGTGAGTTAGCAACGTGGCACGAGATGCTGGCGCGACGAACCAGAAGATCAATAATCCGGGAGGAAACACCGCGTCGATCGCAGAGGATTCGTCAACAAATTCAAAGAAACCAAGGAACCTCAGAAGGGAGAGGAGTGTTGTATAACAGGTAGCTTCGTTGTGAGTAGTATAATACTCACAAGTAGTGTATTATCCACAGGTGACATTCAGGAACAAAAGGACTAGCCCCGAACACGACGGACAAGAAGAGACTATCGGAACAGTGTGTACATGATGTGTGAGAACTTTCACCAAGGCGAATGACCACGTACTGTCACCCAATGTATGTGAGTGCATGTCTGTCGTGCAAATGAGTGTATTCGTTTGTGGTTTAGTTTTTGACATGACCTATACGGAAGTTTGCGCAGCAAATCAACTTGTTGGCCAAGCGTCTTTTGCGGGCACAACAATATTATGAGTGGATTACTGATTTCATGTAACGTTCGATGAAATTGAAGCGATTGTTAAATTGCCCCTAGTGGTTTAGTTTATTCCATTCAACAACGCCGTTTCAAACGATCGGGTTAACGGGACTACCTTGCACACCCGAAAAGACGTCAGAAAGAGTGGTTGAAATGATTGGAATTTGTACGGCACCACTGATAAAATTACAACAAAGCTGCTTTGTCATGTTGAATATGAACCAACCGGATACTCAAATAATCCAGTAGAAAAGGTGTCAAATTGGAGCAGCTGAAAGCAAGTTCACAAAGTGACCACCGGCCAAATTAGCTTGTTAAAACAAACAGACGAGAACGTATCAAACACTATCAAAGAAAATAGTTTTACTAGGTAAGCAATTATAATCATAAGAAAAACAGAAAACAGGTACGTTGTGTTCATGAGGTCATAATTGCTTATCATGCGCAATAAAAGTTGGTCCAGGGGCGACTTTCTACAAACAAACCAAACACGTTCAAACGTTCAGCATCACACCGATCATGGGATAACAAGCGTACACAATAAACTTCAACAAAGTCAACAGTCACTTGTATGGACATGTTCAGACTCTCGGCTCCGTAGTTACCGGATCAGTCCTTTTTGTGGGCTACAACAACTCCAGTTGTCTCCGTTCTAACAACATGCGATTCGGGCCATTGTTTACTTTCTAGAATTCTGCTTTAATGACAGACTTCCAGATCGCCTTCTACTAAGTCGGTTGACGAAAGACCGCTATCCCGACGAAATGCAGTTGATAAATTGCAATGGAATGTTCATAGTTATATTGTATGCAACGGTTTCGAAAAACTTTTTAGATAAACTCAAATGCTAACATTCAAGTAAATGAGTGATATTCACTTCACTGCATCTTAAAAGTTTTTTGCCTGTGGTATAATAGGTAACTTAGTAGTAACACATTGCTGTTCATCAAACATTACCAACTGTTTAACGGGCACTTCTTTACTGTGTTTTAAACTTTATGCTGTGCATAATGATCCCAAAGACTTCGTCGCGTAACCTGAATGCTTCGACTTCGCTTTTCTTCAAGATGTCACTTCATTCTCCGTATTGAATTGTTTGGTTGGCACACATCTGTTAATATTCAATCGGACCTGAACTGTAGAAGCTAGCGAATAATTTGACAGGTTGAATAAAGTACCGATAGAAGGGCAACCATCTGGTTGTACAACCTGAAAATGACGATAATTCTAGGTGTGCTTTGAATGCACGTGAATAAGGTCAATTTTAGAACAAGCAGAAAGAATGTTTAAGTACCAAGGGGTTGCAATGAACCAGGACCCTTGACCTTGCTAAATTCACGAAGAATTGAACATATTTTTGGAATTGTTTGGTCGTGCGCAGTCCGCCACTGTCAGTGCGTGTGCATGTCTATTTTTGGTACGTGTGAATGCAACGGTGGTGGCCTTGGCCTAGATTGGTTTCAAACGTATGTTCACTGCTCTTTTTCTGTTGCTGCTTTGACAATCGAATCCGTTTCTAATCTGCACTGGCATCTGATCTTGTGGCTCATAAGCTAAATGTTCATTCACCTGACTGCACCTTACCTCTCTCTCTCTCTCATCTTCTCTACGATTGCACTCTGAGTCCAAACTACAATAGGAACTGAAACTATTTTAAGTTGCAGCAAGTATCTGTCTGCTCGCCTCTTCAAGTTTTTGTGCTAAAGTCCACATTTGTGATCAGTATTTTAGACATAACCTCGTTCTGAAGTTGTTTATTTACCGACTAGGTCAGTTGCTCTGACATCTCGAGCTTCCTTTATCCCATACGTCAAGATTGAGAGAAGACCGTACTATACAAACAGTTTGACTATCCCCGTCAACCAGTTACATTAACCCTTTTGCTGTTTAGGTTTGGTGCGCGATAGGGAGTACCTACATTTGGTTATTACTGATGTTGGAGTAAAACGAACCAATATCTCAACTTGAGACCAAAATTCTATTATCTTTGATTCCGCAATATTTACCCACAACAGGTCCAGGAGTTAGCCTTTGCTGTCTTATTTACGATGTTGCTATACAATTCTAATCTCTCTTACCGATGCGATTTCAATCAGGCCTTGTACATCAGCTTTGTCTTGATAAAATGTGGTGATGTTGCTAACACGGTTGTTGTAATAGTGAGTCACTTTTTCCTCATCTCGTTACGACATTCATTCGTTTGTGGTGTTTCGGTTCAGGCACTAGAACGTTATACCCGACTATCGTATGCAATGAGACAGTAGTGGATTAGAGCTGTTTTTCTCAAGTTGTACACATTTCTAACTGGTCCTGTGCCGGGACGAATATTATTATGGCTTGAACCACCGTTCACCGCAACAGGTATTGGGCGTAGTCTAAAACAAATAATGTAAGGAAAAGAAAGTCTGTTCAGAAGCGGATCAATTGGAATGGTTATGTATATTGTGGACGCAGAGACAAAATTGCTTGTCAACTAGTGTTTCTAACGAGTGACTTAAGAGGTCACAAGGCCTCCAACACTGTACTCACTATGTGTCTGTTTTACTCAACGAAACTACAGAGGTCTTCATTGTTGGTGACCACATCGTCGATTGGCTAGCTCATACATTAACCCAATCCGTAGTATTCTCATGTAACAATATCCGGCGCGTTACCGAATCATAGAGCAAAATAGAATGCACAGGCAGGCACCTTTTCCTTCAGTGATAACCAGGTTGCCTTCAAACTTCACAGACAACGAGGATTAGTGCAGACAACCCTCTCATTCACTATCTTTTGCTAATAGCATATCGGCCAATTTACGAGTCAGTGAGGCAGCGCTTCTCTAGTACAATACATAGTCAAGAACGTCGAGAATCCGGACGCAAGCCGAATTAAGGGTTGCGCCACAATCACGAGCATCACTTGATCGAACGATCAAAAGAGATCGAACGTACCTTTCCATCTGGGAGTAGTTAGGTGCTATTCTTCATGGCTCGTGTTTGTGTTTGTCCTCGATTTGGTGTTTGTGGGATCATGTTCGAAAAAGATGGTTCTCTCATCATTCATCAATCGAACCGTCTCAAGGAACAGTTTTGATGGCCTGAGCCGTAACATATATAGAACTGGACCACCATAGTCTGTTACCGTGTCTTTGACTGTCTTCTGTTGGGCGCATAAGTGATTCGGGAGCTAAATTTGTTGATACATATCAAGGCTCCTTGGTCCAGGGCTCATTTGACCTTTTTTAAGGATGACGGTGTAAGCTGGATACCACAAATGACAAAACTTCTGGATAGTTCACGACACTGGGGAATTACCTCGGGATTGTTGATAACCAACAGTAGTTCCCGTTTTCACAAACTTGACCCAAAATGCAGTGGGATCCAGATTCGTGAAAAACAGACGGAACTCCGTTTCTGTATTGAATGCTTGGCCACCTTGTTACTCTGCGACATATCTGGGAAACATCGGCACTTTTGATAGTTTCCGTATATCAGAACTTGGATGCTGCTTGTCTGTTCGTTACGTTCTCTTAAAAGCTCTCCTTTCTGAAGGAATCCGAAGAGCATGTGTGAATCTGTTGAGCTCAAGCGTCATTCTGCGAGCAAAGTGAAAGCTTATGATTAACTAGCCTGGTCGTTCGTCAATTCGTGTGGTGTTCATTGAAAGCGTCCAATCTCCTCTTTTCTGAGTCACTTTCTCATGAACGAGGTTCTGGAACGCGCGCTTTAGAATCCCAGTAATCTTGGTGCATATTTTTACGGACACCGAGGTGGCCGATCTAAAGCATGCGGACAATGTTGTTCTACTTAATATTGCAGACACTGTTGACTGTGATGACCGACCAAGATGGTCTGCATAGCTTGCGCTTTGTATCCTTAAAGTACAAAGTGCAGCTTAAAGGTTGAGGCATTCCTACTCTTAAGTTCTTCGCTGTAGGTCGTCCGCTTACGATTGCGGACCGCTTCACACGCTTGGTAAGCGTTATCTCGGAAGTCCTTATGCGGGGTTATCTATTGGAGTTAACAGGGCAGTACTGTGGGTGCTCTGGAGACGATCGGGCAACTCGATTGTTGCCCACAAGCAAAAGTGGTTGAGCGTTTGGATTTGATCATTCGGTTGTGCCTATTGTGAGGTGAATGGTGCAGTGATGATCACGGTTGCCTCATGAAAGCGTAGCCGGAGTTCAAACCCCGGCCGTGGCAAGGATGTGCACTACTGATGAGCTCTGATGAGAGCGGAACTCGAGTCTAGTGCTTGTTTTCGAAAGAGGCTGGCTGGAAAGTCTATCTGAATGCAAAGGCTGCGATCAAATGTGAGTGAGGTTCAACTTAAAAGCGTCGTCTCTTCAAACCATAGTAGCACCGATGAGGTAACTGCATGAGCAGAAAAGACACGTTTTGCTTTCGCCAGCCTGTATCCTCTGTGGCGTCGAACTGACGTGCGGTTGTCGTTTTTGTGTGTGTTTGTGCAGCATGTTCTCGACAGAGATCCCAACAAATATGCTGTTTGATCCTCGCTCTCTCATCACTTAGTTCACATCGTGTGGAGTGTTCGCGTGCTCAGCACTAGGATATAGTTCGGAAGTATTACGTGTGTGAGCTGATGGCAGACGAAATTGCGAGCAGCAAATCGTCTTCCTGATTAGAGTATATGACTTAGGGCAGTGGGATCCTCGACACCTATTCGGGTTCACGGCCATAAATGTAAAGGCCGTCGAACTCTGTTGTCTTTGAACTGAATCCAGTATACGGAACGGTTTTGTAAATCCGCTGGTTGACTACTGCCATGCGGATGACATCATGTTCCCCCTCAGCTCTGTTATTTGGTTGCTAGTTGTATACAGTCCAATAGTGCTTGCTTAGTTGTCAACAAAAAGCCTCACGGATTGAGTCTCGAATCTTTTCCTGTCTTCTCCCTTATCTAACACTGCGCTTCTTAGGTCTTTCTGACGGTTAGACATTAGTATCAACCACTGTTGTTGCATAGAGTAGGTGAAAACCCAGCCCAGCTTGAGCGTGACTGTTCCTGTTTAGTACACATGTGAGCTGTTATGCTTCTCTTCACATCTCTGTTGATTACTTAGCTAATATAGTTTAGTCGCGCAACGCTATTGCTTATTGAACGTACTATCCTTGATCGCCAAGAACGTGGACTCTCATTCAGTCACAACGCGGTTAAGGAAACAACTCAGCTGTTAGGGTAGCGTTTTGCCTACACGTGTTTTACCAACTATGGCCTGGGTTATACACCCTATGTCTGGCTTCGTGGTTTGTTGATACCACTAACAGTTGGCATTTATCCATCAGCTGAAATGAAAACCGATCTGTTCTGCTTACTTAGGTATTGTCTCAATAGCAGGTGAACTGGTAGTTGAGGCGGTTGTGGGACTCACATCTATTGTCTATGGAATTTACTGCCCTGATCGAAGGTACTGGACACAATTGAGCCGCAAGACGTGCGATTCAGAGTGGATCGAGACCCGTGAAGCGTTATCTTGGTCACCTGATCTCCACGGCATAAAAGTCTCAAGAATACCTTTTATGGTACTGCGTACGTTCATCATCGTTGAGGGTAGCAGCACTGGTGAATACCAGTTTTACAGCCAATGGGAAAAACCAGCCCTAATTTGGTGATAGAGAATCCTATGCCCAAGTTCAAATACTTAAACTCAAGTGTCCACACTTTACTTGTCGCGACCTACTATACATCATGAGGATCTCCGTTCTTGGACGCTGTTTTGGTTAGAAATTCGTTCTTCCGTTTCAAGCAGTCTTCCATATGGATTACTTCTGCGTTGACAACCATTGTTTTCTTATGTCGTCGTTCAGGAACAACTAGCGCTAGACATGGCGTTAAGACGTATAGACTTTCCTAAACGGTTTTATGAATAACAGACGGTTCCTTTATCCAAACTGGCCGGAGATGGTGCCAGGCTATGACTGGACTGTTTCACGAGTGTTACGTAATTTTTGATGTAAAGAATTCATATGATGATGGAATAGTCGTTAGCAAAAATCGACATTTTTTCTAATTAACGTTTGCATAGCGTCCTGATGCCAATGGTATCTGACAGTCGATCATTCCGAATTTAGTGCATATGTATCCACGTATTGTTATATGTTTTTGAATCTCTGAGTAGTTTATGCTATCATTTTGTCCATAGAAGCTGAACATTATTCACAATTGTTCGTTGCTTTCACGGTTCAGCGAAACTTTTCTGATAGACCACAACGTTAAAGGATGCGCAAAATTTGCTATTGCCTACTGAACACTGAGGCTTTGTAACCCTTCATAACATTTAAAAAGTATCATTTTGAAAGCAGCTTTTTGCTGGAACGTCGGTATGTTTACGTGTTTATTCATGAGCAAGCCAGTAGGCGTCACTTTTAAAAGTTCCCAATGTTGTTACTTCATCTCGTATGACACTTTTCCCTCATCTCTTTTGCTTACTGCCTCTCGAAATTGATGTGAACAGCTAAAAGTCAAGCTGTTCCTGGTATGCGGGGAAGTCCCTACAGAAGGCTTCTTGATCGAAGTACCGCCACGACTGTCCTCCTTGAGACCACAAGGTGTGTTTCTCGCTGTTCAGTATGACACCAACAACAGTGATGCATTCACCCGTCCGATCCAGAAGGCGTGGCTGTGGATTGGTCATTGTGTTCCGGAAACAAACCTTCTCACCGCACGGCACGTAATCGAAACACTGAAACAAAGGTATTCAACCGTTTTCCGTGTATGTTGTTTGTCTGAGGACACTTAATCTTAACTCACTCGTTCCGAATATGGGAGACAACAGTGCCGCAAGTATGAACATAGTTCTGCTGTATACTCATGGGGTCTTGCCTCAGTGTGTAAACACCGCAACGCAGTAGTAATGTGACAAGCAAACAAATGAGCACAATCGAACGTCTTGAGCCGCATCTATCCGCAACGTCTGAGGTGCACCTCAGGTATTTGGTGTTCGGACATGGTTCTGAGCTGTGCCGAACAGACATAAACGTGGTCAACCGTATGTTAGTACTTGACCGGCTCCGTTGGCTGGGACATTTCCGTCAGATTTCTGACAAATGGATTCTTGGGAACTTGCACTAGTAGCTAAGACCAGATGTGCGAAACCCTGGTGATCATAAGCTGAGAAAGCAGGATGTCCTCTAAGTAAGCTCCTTGCAATTTAATTTTGACCTTAGATCAACCTGACCGCATGGAAAAGTGCGATTTCGAAAGGCGTTCGAATGCCAGCTTTGGAATCCTGAATCCAAGCTCGTTGTATGCACAGGAACCATAGATGCCATGGGTCGTGGTGACGTGATTATATGGCGCTGGTAAGCCGTCAACCTACGCACGGCGCATTGTCAACGGAGATGGCGAATGCGTTAGAGTCACCTGGCTATCCTGTATTGGATGATAGCACTGGGAAGGCTTCCGCCTGTTCACATTCCTTTTCTGTTCTTTCGGATCTGTACTTGAAACGGGGTGTGTGAGTGGAACCACAGGTGACGCAGTGCAAATCACTGGTGATAGCACTTAGGCATTGGTATCCTTTGGCTCAGTTCACTGTGGCAGACTATTTCGGAGACGGATGCAGTCAACTATGGTCACGTCCTTTATTACTCACGATTTTTCATGTATATATCTGCCAGATTGAGTGTATTGTGGTACATAAGGTAGCAGAATCAAATGTGTATCCTAATTAGAAAGCATGAGTAGAATTCAAATAGCTCTTGGTTCACATCAGTTTGGGTTTGCGAACTGAACTATCTTTGTTGTGGTGTCATTTCATCATGACAGGCGATATTGGATTGTCAACAGGTGGTGGACATTCGCATGGTGACTTCAGGCTTCCTTGTCGTGCTCGTGAAGTGACTGAACATGCGTAGTCTTTGTATTAACCGTACAGTATTGGGATTTCCTACCCGGTTGTAAAATGCTTACAGCAGGAGAGGCCGTATCCCATAGAGCGAACCTTCTTGGCGATCTGACAGTTGTGTATACGAAACAGTGTATGAGCGAGCGGTTCCGTAAGTCATGAACATAACTTATTTAAAAAAACGATTAAAAATGGCTTACGTTCCATGTACTACAATGTTGTCTGTCTTGAAAAACTACTTCCCCCAACATTCAGTGACCAATGCTGATGGATGTGAATAGTTTCGAAGTTCCATGGTCGTTTCGGTTAGTAGCGTGAGTGTACGGTGTTCATGCTGATAAGATGGGTACCCCATATGTTGCGGAGTACACAGCTGAAATATAATCGTCGCACGTGGAACTGACAGTCGCACTGAGATTCGCATATCAAATCGAAATAACTGATAGTGAATGCATATGACTGAGTTCGGAGTTTGCTTGCGAGACACGATTCGCAATATGCGCGCACAGAATGGCTTACACCTCATTAGATCAGACTAGTGGATCGCAGCCCCACTCTGTGACGTGTATGTGTGTTTGTGTAAACGGCAACACAGGTGCCTATCTGTGTATCTCACACACGCAATCTCTTACCACGATGATGTAAATTGAATTTCGATTTGTCTACCCGGATAATTCGACCTCACATAACATTGCCTTGCGAACCGATGCTTTCTCATTTTTCTGTACTCCTTCGGACAACGTGATACACTTATATGACATCTAGATCAAATCCTCCTGTTACCCAAGCTTTATTGTACTGTGCAAAACGGATATCAAAAAGTGAATAGGCTCACACACGGTATAATCACATGCAAAACAATTGATTTTGTTGTCCTCAGGAGGTGTCTGCTGTCTCCCTTTATGAAGATTTTGAGTAGACTCCTTTTACGGAGATGACAGAATCTGCCAAGCTTCTCTAAACACGTTATCTGCGACCGTAAAGCTCCACTGCCGACATTCCAGTTCACTTCGGTTTAGTCCACAAGAATTGCAGCGAGTGCCAACGACATTTAATTTCTTGCATTTTTGGCCTCCGCCGATCCTATAGTGTTACAAGAGTCAGAGAAAGCAATAGTAAATTGGAATCTAAAATTACATCAAACTGACATGTAACTACAGAGTTATTAGCCAATGCAGCATGCTCATCAATTCTGTGTAGATTCGATGTCAGAACTAGTTCCTCCTCAGCAAAACCGCACTCAGATTAATAGCCTTCACACTATGATGTGAATCCGAAAGGAAAGTAAACGAAATGGGGGAGGGGGCAGAAGAGAGATTTGATGGTGGAAAACGGGCAAGAAAAGGGAATCAAACTAAAACAAACACTCAGTCCACTGCTACGAAACCAGCGGCACAGGCAACCAGACAAAAATGCCACCACAAAGATAAGAAGGAAGAAAGAACTATACGAATGTCTGAAACAGAATAGTTTCATAACATTTCAGGGAACACTACCAATCAACACCTATCTAGCCAGCACTTAAATTCGGTCACTACAGTGTTCGTCGCTACCGCGGACAGTGGCTTATTCCAGACTTTCACTACCCAACATGAGAAGAACTAGGCTCGATTATTTATCTCCGTTCCGTCCCTAACAAGCTTTATGCCAGGGCACCCAACTTCCAGTGGGAACCAACGGATCTTTCCCGACTTATGGAACCCTCCTCCCCCAACCAAGGGCTTGAGGGTTTCAGTCAGACCGCTCCCCTTGCATTTTCTTTCGAGTGAAAAAGATTGACTGTTTAACTTGCCAAGCTAATCCAATCCTTTGGGCTCTATAAAGGTCTTTGTGGGTCCACGTTTTATCACCCTTAATGCCTGCTCATTCTTTACAAGATAGAGACTCTATACCAGTATATAGTACTCAAGGAATGGCCAATCGTGCCTTTTTCTACAAAGGAAGCACAACCTGTTTTTGTGACACAACGCCCGGTTTATCTTCCGGGTTGTTGCCACATATTAGATCGAGGCCTTGAAGTTTACACCCACATGGATGCCTAACTCCCATTCTCTGAACATCAACGGCGTTTCTAACTTCTCTTATGCGCCCAAGTGCAACTTCAGTGCCAACTTCCGACGGTTGTTTGAACCTGTCGGCATTGAGTTGTAATTCTTAGCCGACAGTCTACCTTCAAGAAATTCAGTCAGGTCTTGGTGTATGAAGTTCTTAGTCGGACAACCCACTAATTTTACATTATCTGCAAACAAGTAACACGCGCAGTTAAGTCTGTAGGCTAAAGCATTTACGTACACTGAAAAAATAGCGAGCTCTAAACTGATCCTTGGGGTACTTCACTACCACCTATTGCTATACCGGAGCTGACTCGCCGTTTTGCATACCAAAACGCCTATCATTCAAGTGGAACTCAGTCCATTCGTGTGCCAGTGGGGCTACATTAACGACACTTAATATCATATGGGAAAGATGATGAATAACGGAATCAAACGTTTTCCTGAAATCCAAATAGCAAACCTCAGCTTAATCGGTTCCGTCCACTCGTAATATTTCATTCAAGAAGGACAGTGGGTTTGTTAGGGACGTTTATTATCAAGACCTGTTGATGCTCTGTTCAAACCCCGTGTTTGACATCATGAAGCAGCACATTGTCTCTGATAATGCTTTCCATAGCTTTTAACACTGCTGACATGAGAATCACTGGCCGATCGTTGGGACCTCTTCACTTCGCCTCCTTTGTGAATTAGGGTGATTTCAGCCGAATCTCGATACTCCGGTAACCTTGCCCGAACAAATGAAACAACTTGGCAGACGGGTGTGCTACGAGATCTACCAGTGATCTCAAGGTAGCAGGATGGGTACCACTTGGTCCCACTGCTTCAGTTCTATCCCGCTTCATTAATTCGCCCCCAACTTTTGCTGAGATAGGTGTCTCCGACATAGTTCGTAGACCAGGCCTCGTTTTAGCCCTAGATTGGCTGCAGGTATCCGTTATGTGCATCCCTTCAAAGAGCCGTGGGAGTTTATCCGCCTTATCTCCGTTCTTCTTTGGATGCCTCCCTTGCTCTGCCTTGACACAATCCCCGCCGCTATCTAGTTCTACTTGTACGTCAAACGACATTCTCTATCAACCCGACTGTATGTTTACAGTTCCAGAACCTATGGCGCTTTCCCGTACATTTAAAACATTTTAACGCCCAGCTCTCGTTTTTTTAGACTTAATAACCCTCTCACTTCATCATGGTTGAGTGGCACGACACTTGACTCTTTTCGGTGTGACAAACTCGTTAACCAAAGACGCTTTTCAATTTGCTCCAAGTTGTCATCCAAGTACGATTCCTCTTCACTTGCCCATGACAAGAGGTGTACTTTTCGTACCAGGTCATGCACTGCCATGCTATTGTAGTTGGAACGCCACTTGTCTGTCGGTTCCAAACTCCTGATTGCTAAGACTAATCTGCTGAGTCCATGATCACTCTCATCCAGGGGAGCTTTAATGACGAGTACATGAACTACCTGCACACCGGATAATACCATTTCATTACCGCATATCTGTTCATAGTGTTGAGCTACCGGATGGAGAGTAACCCCACTCTTCTTGCCGTCCTGTCTGCCTGTGCGATAGCAACAATACACAAACGGACATAGACTGCTGGCGTCTATATCTGGTATGAGCCGGATCTCAGTAACTATCTTAATAGCAAACCGGATCACAACAGTTTTTATCTCATCCCATTTATTTCTGACATCACATACATTCATATAGGTCGCCGTCAGTCCTGCTTTTTTATTCTCAAACAAATGCGCATTAGAATTGCATGGGAAGACAACCTAGGGTTCTAATTCCGATCAACTAGCCCGTTTTTATTCATGAGCGAAGCTGTCTTTGCTACTGTAGGCCGTATCTGTAGACATACTTGTGGCGGATCCTTTTAAGTCTTTTTAAGACCACATCAATGTAATTGATCGATGCCGCCTCGCTATTCCTTTATACATTTGTTTTACATTGTTCGTGTGGGCCTTGTTTCACTGAATTCGGTTGTCGACCCACCATTGCCCTTTGACCCATGGCTGCCTCTGTGGGGTATTGCACTAGATGGCAGAACCATGTGGAACTGCCGTGACTTCCCGTCGAGCAACATTTCAAATGGTCTCAGTAGCAACTAAGAGTGTTGTGAGTTGGTAAATTTCACCAGCAGTTGTCTAGGCTTAGTATTTCCTGAGGCATGGGTGCCCTTTCATCTTCCAAGCTTTTAAGCTTGCTTAAAAGCCGGATGGTCATGGGAATTTGGTCATCCTGACCAGATGGCAGTACACTGCCTTCCATTCTTTTAAGATCCTTGCCGAACGACGTGCCCCACTATTCCCCAGGTCACTACGTTCCTATTCTTTCAGATAGCTGTATCACTAGTTTTCTTCAGACGCACAAAGATTGCTACCGTAACACTCTATTGCTAGAGTTGCCTTGGTCTGTTCTTCAGATGTATTTTGCACCTCAGTGTGAACCCCCCACCCTCACAGCCGTTTGCTAATTTGCTTGGACCTCACCTTGGACTCATTTTATGACCCTTATTCTCATTACAGTTTCTACTGCTAGGAACATCTTTTCCTTGCAGGACAAAATCTAAATTAATACTACTTGTTTCGCGCAATCCATATGCTACAAGCAACTGTTTCCATCTAACTTCAATTATTTTCTGCGCTGCACGGTTTGCCGCAGTTGACTAAATTTAGTTATACTGTTTGACGAAGTTAAGAGTGCACTGACAGGCAGACAGACCTTTCTGCGTAAACATCGCGGAGTTTGACCACACGTGACCTGAAGCATTGTGTGTGCCATGCTAGTTTGGACAAGCGTTTTGGGCAGTCGCGGTGATTGACGATTTGCATTCCTTATCTGTTTCCCATCAAGTCTGTGAACTGAGTTTGATTTTTCAGGTCCCCTGTACATAACCCAACAGACGCTCATCGTCCCCATCATATACAGTGCTTCTCGATAATCGACTGCATTTTCGGAAAACCGTAGATTCCAAACACGACATGTGGTATCACATCGTGGCTCGAATTTCAGACGGACTCGAATGACGCAAGCGTCTATCGAGACACAATGTAGGTTACATGACCATCATTTCGGTCATATGCTAGTGGCATCACATCGCCGGTTGAGAACGTCAGAGGTGTGCTTTACCTCATTATCAGTACAATTGTTGTGGTAGGTCACTGCTTGCTACATATGCATATGCAGTTGGCGGCCATCGTCATCTGGCATTAGATCTCTGATCACTACTATATGATACCGTGTCATGATCGTTCAGGCGAGCTGGACTGAAGGCCATTGTTTAGGTTTTCGGTTGTTCGCTCAGGTTGGCATTTAGGTTGCAAACGTTTCCTCATCAAACGAATTGGTATCATCAGTGCGGAGGTTTTTAAGCATGGGAACCAATGGGGTTTGATAGATGCCTCTTATTATGCACCAAGACTGGTTGACTTTTCAACATGAATTCAGACTGGCTAATTCCCGTTGCTTTCGAACTTCCATCTAACTTACCGCAGACAATTACCAGTTCCTTTTTACTCTAACCCATAGTCCGATTAGTCGCTTCTTGGCGCCGTTACGTTTTGACTTAGAGTATGATTGGTGGATCCTTTGATTGGATAGGCCATTTACTCGTGTTTTTTTTTTTTTNNGGGGGGGGGGGTACAATTTGATAGGTTGCCCGTTGTCCAGCTCTGCTCACTGTTCCGATCTGCTCAGATTGTTCCGTTCGTCGGTATCGAAATTTGGACGTGTTTGCTGTTTACTTGGCTGTCCAGTTTGATCCGCGTACACGGGTATAGAAAAAATCGTCCTGTCTTTTGATGACTACTTCGTGTTCATCTTTTCTTGTAGATGATTTTCGTTCGATTTGGTCGATGTAATGTTTTCCGCAGTCGTTGCGTTGGATTTTGTGTATACTGTTTCTCTTGTCTGTGACTTTGAGTTATTTCTTCAGCTTTAAGAGTACTCTTTATGATGTTGCTAAACGTTTATATGGGGATGTGGTGCCATATGGTCGCAGACATCTTGCGTTCATTTTTGGCAGGGTTTTGGTGTGTGATGAGACAATTCGGTATGCTGGTGATTCCACAGAGCGTGAAACTTCCCCCCTTGCAACAGACTCCATCCAGGGAAAGTTCATGGAGTTCCGTTACAAACCTATACTCGATGCAGGTGTTTTTCCTCCCTCTCTTGCAGCTCTGCAGTACTGCAGCGTACTCCGGCCGTTTCAAACCGAGTTCGAATACAGGTTCTTTTATGTAGATTGGGTGGTTACTGTAAAAACTGAGGAGTTGATCCGTGTGTCTCTATTCGATGGAATGGAGGTCTCCTGCATCTCATCATCACACACCCAAGAAAGGCGGCTTTGTACTTTTTGGTCTCCACTGTAAACGTGATGTTACTGAAAATGTTATTGAGTAGCATGCGCGTGGCTTTTACCACTGAGGTTTTAGGGAATTCGAATGCATCATGAAGGTGTCTTCTCCACAGTTTTGGTCTCATCTTGGTCAACGCGACGCTTCGTAGCCTCTGTATAGCTGCCTGGACAAGGAATCCAAATATGGACGAACCCGTTGGAACTCGCAATTTGTTCGTAGACCTGTCGAAGTTGAAGTGTATAGGTAAACATTTTCCATGAGATTGGTTCTCCGTTTCAGGTACTCTTGACCAGTTGTTTTTATGGTCCAGTGGCCTGCAATATTTCTGTGACCCAAGGCATTATCGATGGCGGTGGCAGTTAAGCATTAGTGTTAACCACTGATGTATTGCTGTCTATGATGATGATGATGATGATGATGATGATGATGATGATTATGGCGGTTTAGAGCGGTGTGATACCAGAGAGAATCATTGTTTCGTCTTCTACCCTAATGTTTTTCCAGTTTGTTCGGGAATTCCTTAGTATTGTTAGTAGCGTTTTTTGATCTGTTGAGTGAATATCGTAGTCACTATGTTCCCAGTGGGGACACTGTTGGCCACAGTGGGATATTATCCTCGTGCATTTTTGGTGGTTCGTAGAATTGAGCGATGGCTCTATCATTCAAATGCATTTTACAACCTGATTGTCTGCATTTGTTATGTGTGGCTTCTAACTTCTTCAGCGAAGTGTCAATTTTACTGGCTAGTTTTGTAGTGAGATCACAATGAGTACGCGGTTGGTAGTTGTGTCACTGAGCAACAGTTATGATCTCTCCATGTTGTCTGCACAGCCCATAATAACTGTCGTCCGTCCTTTGTCGGGATGGCGATACTGTTATCCTTTCTAAAGCTTTTCAATGCTCATTGTTCGGTTTTCGTGAGATGGTCGTATCATCTTATGAGGGTCATGATTTAGACGAACGTTTGTTGCATTTATTCCTGTGCTTTCTCTGAAAGTCCGTTTGACTTCATTGTATCCCTAATTGGCTCAGCATTCTTTGTTTGTTGCATTGAACTTCAGTCCTTCGACAGGGACATCCTGTTTGTAGTTTGGTAGAGGGCAGTTTGATAATCTTTCGATTCACTTGTAGTTGCATTCTTCTTTGTCAGTTTTGAAAGCTTTTCTTCAAGCACCACTCTTTTTTTATCCTTTCTACCTTCTGACCCGTCATCATATCGCAGTCTCTTATTTTATTAGCTGGTGCTCATCTGTTATGTGTTAACAATTTTCTTTTTTAGTTATAATGTCGTTTTCATAATTCTATACCTGATTGTGAGCTTCAGTTATCAATATACTTAGCATTCGTTTTCCACTTTGTCTGACTAGTGTTCAAAGTTGGGAATGGTTGAGCAGTGGTCTATGGTTGATACTTGACGGAAGGGTGTTTCGGCGTGGACACTGAGGCACATGGAGTAGTTGGTCACATGTGAAAGCTCCTCTGCATACAATTGTTTTCCAGCAACATCGTATGTCCATATATGTGTCTGATTCTTGGGAATAACGGTGGTAGTGTTCGTAGCTCAGGTTCGTGATTTGGGTGATCACATGTCATCCAACCTCAACGTACAAACCTATAAGCTCAACCCCCTGCCGTCACCTCGTTTGGTGATGAACCGTTTGCAAACTAAATGCACAAATGTCGTTTGGCGCAACCTTAATAAGTAATGACTGTTCCACTACTAACGGGAAAGCCTTTGTAGCAATGGACTAAAGTGATCTGAACCGATGGTATCAAAAGAACCATCGCTGTATCTGTCTGGATAACCTGATCTGAATGCTGTTTTCACTCTTTTGAGATCGGTCACATCAAACCGTTATTGATGACTGCTACAATACGAGTCTTTCTCGGTTGAAACCTATACATTTCATTTCATGAAACACAGTGTCTAAATTGTGAATCTACATTCTGATGACAGCATAAACAGAAGAGTGGAAGCTTTTATAAATATCAACAGAGAAATGGTCAACCGTCAAACTACGAATGTTAGGAACTGCCTCTTCCAAAGCAATTATGTATGATCGAATAAACTGAATTTTCTTGACCTAAAAGTACGGTACGGTACGGTTGGCGGCATCCGATTCGGATTAGCCCGTCACAGTGACCGAAGCCAAAAGACGCCTGCGCTTAACCATCACCGCAATTAGCTTGCGCTTCACCAATTGCAGTTCCACCAACACACCACATATCCAGTGTAAACCCGAAGGAATAAGACCGGGAGGTGTGCCAGTGGGGCCTTTGTGTCCAGCCGGCCAATGCTGGTTAGCCACTTGATTGGCTAATAAGGAAAGGAAACTCTTATCTCTCGGAAACTAAACAGAGAG
>QNGE01003067.1:36052-53113 GCA_008508345.1 Paragonimus westermani | reverse complement strand
CGGCTCAAATAGCTCACGTTCCGCTGATACAGTGTCCACGTCTCACTGCCGTACAGCAGGATAGACAGCACCATTGAGCGGTAGACACACAGCTTGGTGGCCATCTTCAGGCTGTGATTCTTCCAGACACGCCTATCAAGACGTCCGAAAGCAGCGCTAGCCTTCGTCACATGCGCTCTCAGCTCGCGGTCCGCGGACAGATCTGTCGACAAGTTGCTACCCAAGTAGCAAAAACCCACGCAGTCATTCACAGTGTCTCCAGCGATGCGAATTTCGGGTGGATGTACACAAGCAGCGCCTCCACCAGGAGAAGGCTGAAAAAACGAATACGTCTTACCTGTGTTGATGTCCAATCCAAACTTCGATGCTGCCGAAGCGAATGCTGTAGCTAGACGTTGCAGCTCTTCTTCACTGTGTGCTAGCAATGCGCTGTCATCTGCGAACAGAAGCATCCGCATCCGTGAGGTCTGTAGCCGGGTTGAGGCGCCAAATCATCGGATATTCAACAGACGCCCGTCCGTCCGGTACTCCACCTCGACGCCATCCTCTCCAGAGTTCTGAAAAGCAACTGTTACCATCGCAGTCAACTATAAGCTAAATAGGGTTGGGGCTAGAACACAACCCTGCTTTACGCCAGTGCCGATGTCAGAATCATCAGAGGTCAATCCATACGATTGCACCTTCGCCTTCATGCCCACATGCAACAATCTAACCATATTGACGAACTTACCTGGACATCCGAACTTACCAAGTACCGTCCACAACGCCTCGCGGCTCACGGAGTCGAAGGCCTTCGTGAAGTCCACGAACAGGTTATACAGGGGCTGATTCCAGTCCGGGCACTTCTCCTGAAGCTGTCGAAACAACAAACACCAGGTCGATGGTACTCCGACTCGCCCGGAATCCACACTACTCATCGAGAACCTTAACCTCCAGAACTTTTGCATTCAGTCAATTCGGGAGGGTTTTGGCAAGTACTCTGCCGGCACAGCTCAAAAGGCTGATGTCCCGGTAGCTGTCGGCGCACTGTTTGCTACCCTTGCCCTTGAACAGTGGTACGATAATGGCGTCCTTGAAGTGTTGCGACATCATCTCGTGCTCCCAGATGGAGTGAACCAGCTGGAGTAGAGTTAAAATTACTCACTAGAGAACGAGCATATTTTATCAGACACGTCTGCATGGTCACCCGTAAATATATATATATATATACACTGAATAGAGACACTGCGTTACGGGAACGTGCGAAAGTGACTTGTCTGTATTCCTAACGTCATTATTGTTATCCAATTCAATTTTATTTTGATCAGCTTTCATCTTTTTTGGTTATATGTTTTTCTGGAATATTCCGCATTCCTCGGCCCAGATCACTATACCATCCGTTGTGAATGAAAGGAGTGTTGTTTTTGAAGCGATAATCTGATATGTACCTCGTTCTTGGCAGTCGGCTTTCTCGATTCAGGTTGATGGTCTTCTGTTCTCCACCAATAATTGATAAAGTCTCTTGAACTTACCATACGGTCACATGCGGCTGTTGACCGAACAGAACCCCAGCTTACCTTAATTGGGTCATACCCACTGTGTGAATTTAGCCTGTCCAAAAGTCAGGCAGGTGGACAGTGTGGAGGTCGGGCTGGCTGGTCTACCCCATCAACCTTTGTTTCACTTAAGGGAGCCGGAGTATGACAAAGGCGACTTCCTCATCATTAAAATAGGTTACTTTTTTCGTTGACGCACGATCAGGACGTGATTAGAAAAAGTGATTATCGGATTTCTCGAACAATTGAGTACCAAAATTCTTTCGTTCACAACTTAGCTTCATTTTTTTAAACACTTTATCTGAGACTATCATAACTCGCTTGCGAACTAATTTCTGCTGTAAGTTCCGGATTCAGTAGAGTCCATAAGTCACTGTAGATATCAAGGTCACTTGCTGGACTCGGTCTGCTCCAGGATATCAGCTGTGTTAAGATTTATGGTTGCGTTATTACTGTATGTTCAGAAAAATATGTAGATTTTGCTGGGGGCATATGATCGGTTTCATGACTGATCCCGCTCCACGAATTCGGGGATGGTTGACGGAAGTATTCGGTAAATGATTTGTTATATTTCCAACACAGTATTTGCCGTTTATATGGCAGACTATTCGGTCGAAGTTCACCGGGTGCATATAGCTGATGAGTAGCAACAACTACAAGAATGAGTGTATACTTACGGCAAACAGTTTGTGAGCTGCCATTGTTAATGCGATTGGTGAGTAATTACGAGCATGCATTTCACATATCGTCTATTTTGTCCACATCTCTTCCAGCTTGTTTCGGGCTACATTCACATTTCTTAGTTAATCGTTCTTTATCGAGACTGTATTGAATTTTTTCATAGAAAAATTTCTCTAGCTTACGAATACATAACGTCATCGTTTGACTTAGCTGAATGCCCAAAAATGCTTGGGGATCTATTTGTACCGTTCGGCTATACTTTGACTGTCATATAGATGATCACGTAAGATTAACTCAGAACCCGGAGAAAACTACTCGTGTAAGTGTTTCGTAGAAATGCGCAAGCAAAAAGTCGAAACGAAAAGCTCTACACAGTGCACACCAGACAGCATGAATAGGGTCGACAACACAGACGAGTTTACGGTTGAGTCGAAAACTTATGAACATTAATTGTAACTAATACCCATCCCCTAGCTGTCAGATATTCCATGCGAATACACGTTTCCATCCACTGAGAGATTGCTCTAACACACATTGAAAATAATGTCAGTTAACCATTACACTGTTGCGCGTTTAAATACCGACTACGTCGGTCACTGTCGCTAAGGGTGTAATCCACACGCATTGTGTTTTACTGCATACCAGCCAACACCCGTCTACATAACTATCGAAAACTTAAGTTGACCTCATTCCTTCTTAGTTAATTCAAGTGAACCATGAATCTGACCGATGGTGACCACCGGTCAGTTGCTTGTGTCAACCAAGCTGGTCTGTTGGACACATGTGCATTTAGTATTCGAAAGTTGGACGAGCGGAAAAGACCGAATTCAAATCGAGTCCATTCCATCGATCTTTATTCCAGTTACGATGATGAAAACAATATAATGACAGCTTCTTATTGCATTCTAATCACGAGGTTCTATCATTGAAGTATCACCATTTGTAAGTTCGCCGGCACTGTTGTTGGTGCGTTAGAGGCGTGATCATGACAGCTTTCATTATTAGGCCACAACTCCTGAGCTTCCGCCAACACCTCTAAATATAAATCGGTATACAGCCGATAGTTGTAGCAAATAAGGGGAAGACTTTAGACGTAGAAAAATTCTTCTTAGTAGGTTTCGGACTGTCTCTTGAATACTTCTCAATGACGGAAAGCGTTGATACTTTGGTCTTCTGTGGAGAAATTTGAAACAGTTCGTTTTCTTGATGAACTTGAATAAAACGCTGAGAGGACACAATTCGTGAGCTGTTCTTCGCAGTAGCGTTTCGTACATTCTGGTCACACGTACACATGTGACTAGTTTTAAACGAGTCAATTTGTGTTGATTCTACGACTACCCTGGTAGTCGGCATTCCCACAATTTTGATTTCCAGTTTTTGTTTCCGTCTATTCAATCTCTAAAGCCATGGCTTCCGCTGTGTGTAACTTTGACTCGTTTACAATTAGTTGCATGTCCATGTATGATAAAAATGTATGAAATGTTACTCCGGAGAACATCACATGAATTGCGTCTTCTCATTGTCTTATTCAAATACTCTGGTCATTCGGGGTGGCTCAGTTAGAAAGGTTCTCTTTGATAGTAAAGATTTGTTTGTCGATTGTATCTTTCAAAATATTTCCGGCTGATTTGCAGGGTAAAAATTCGGTTTTCTGTTCAATTTCTTACCCGAAACCATTGTTTAGTCTGAGTGGTTTTTGTGCGCACTGTCTATGATTGCGTTTCTCTTCCAAACTGAATACTAACCACACTTGATCACTGCTTTCGCATAAACCTTTCGGTTAATCTATTTCGTAAGGAAACTGAAATTTCGCTCTTTTCACCTCTTACTAACTTCAGAATATTGCGTCAGCTGTTATATCATTTGATGTGTATTCTTACGCTTAATCCGCTGTCATCGGTTAAAATCGCACCACCGGCCGAATCACTTGAAGTGCAAACATCATTCTCTTAATTTCAAGTTATACCAATCTGGAGCACCCTACCCTACACTATCGTGACGATGTCATCAGTTAACTTTCCTGGAAGATTTAGTACGTGTATCCATCATGCGATCATTCAAACAGTTTTGAAGTGGTCTACAACCTCTACAACCAATGTCCAAGAGTCGGTGTTTATAAAGATGTGTTTGGTTAATGCTTGATTGCTTGTTTCCAAACTACACTTCTGTATTCTGATTTCCTCTCGCTTTATTGTATTCGCCACACGTCTAACCCTTTCTATTTTCGAAGCGAACATTTTTTCCCTTCATTTACTCCACGCTGTTTCGATTCCGCCTGACACAATGTAAGGTTCACGCAAGCTTTCGTCTTCTTTTCTACTTCTCTACGCATTTTCACCTATTTGTTACTCTGTAATTTCGTGATCGTTTGTCAAAAGCAACGACAATCCGAGCTAGGGTAGCCACGGTTACGGTTCGGGATTGAAGGTGATGACACACTCTAGCGCACTTGATTTGCATAACACCTGGTCTTCATAGACGAGGCGACTGAAATTGGTTGTGATTCAAGCCAACCATGTCTCAGATGCGTTTGTCCACGCGTCATTAACTTGACATGTCTCTTAAATGGCAGATAACAAATGTATCGTCATTGATATCTTGTAATATGAAACTTTTTTCGTCGCCTATATTTGTGAAAGAATTTCCGTGGCTATCACACTTTCTGGCTGAATAGCTTGGTCCCCGAATCACTAGAATGTGTACGGAGATAGGGGTATTTAATTGTCAATGCTTAATTGACTGATTCATGAATGACCTGAATTATATGTCGTATAGGGGGTGTGTATACTCATGAATTAACAGTTGGAGTTGTGTGGGATATGGAACAGCACACATCGCATCATAGCACCTTCAGTTCGAACATATGAACAAGAACATCCTGTAGTCTATTGTTCGAACAGAAAACATGTGTAAAGAGTACAGGTGGGTGGTGATCGAGATTGGCGTTAACATTTAGTAAAATTGGTATGATCATTTTGTTACACATGGGTAGACTGACTCATCTTATGCACAACGCTAGATCACATCTGCATTTCGCGTCGGGCTTGTGTGTCACTCACGTTGCAGACGCCTTCCACCTGTCCTTCGCACACCAACTCCACCATCATGATGATGCAAACTGGAATTTTAATTAGTCTTTCCGGATGCTTCAGCTTCACATAGAATCACATCGTATACATTGCTTCATCGCCCTGTGCGTGTGTGCCTCTCCGCCAGGAAGTGTGCGTGTATAAGGCACGTAGATGGAATCCCAGTGCTATCTAAGCGCCGTCACCATGGGGATAAGGATTCTGGATTGTTGCAAAAATTATCCAGAGTGTGAATGGAAGCGGAGGGATTCTGTTTCGTTGTCTTTAGGAAACTGGTATCCACTTAAGATCGTATGCTTTCCCGAGAACATTTGAAACTGCTATGTTGTTCCATTCGTTTTATTTACGGATGTATATTTATTTGACCAACATTTAATGTTTTTCAAATCCAGCCCCAAACATCTCTCACATCGATTTACCATAATGGACTGAATTTTGTCATTACCGTTTCTAGGGCTCAAAAATCCACTAAGACCCAGGCATGCTTTGACTCTTTGGCTCATGGGTTTCGTTGTCACTATGACGTGACCACGTATGCGGTAGGACGGGTTGACCATGTGTGTGTTTGGCCGTATGTTCAGAGCAGTCTCAGCGATCAGCCATTTGCACTGACTATTCTTCTTTCTTTTTCGATGTGCGAAATCTTGGGGGGTGTTTGCAGTAGTTCAGGCAGTTTCGATTTTTCATTGGTAAAATCATCGTATCATCCTACTGGCATTATCTTCCCCTGTTCCTTGATTGACTGTTCATTGAACAACTTATCTATCTTGCTGTTATCCTTCGTAAAAGGTGTTCCACGATTCGCAGCGGACTGTATGTATGACCCGGTATATTTCGTGACAGCAAACGTTATTGTATGGTAAATGTTTCAATTTTCAATCCCAAAAATTGCTTTATGCACCTTGAATGATGAATATTCAACAGTTACACAACCACATCATCAACAGATAGAATATCTGATAAAGTTGTTAATTCACCTGTACGGTTAGTTTCTTTAAAATTTATCGGGATTGATGGGAAGATGTGCTAAGTCAGGGATAACGAATGGACCACATGTTTGCGTACGCGTACAAATGGATTTGAAGTAGGACACAATGTGGGCTGTGGATATACCTCCAGAAAAGTTAACACGAAGAAAATGAACGGATTCGGACAACATTTTGGAAGCAAGTAATTTGTGTGCTTTAAAATCTTGGTTCACTGTGGAGTCAATGAAACGATGACGTGGAACCCCGCTACAGGTGGACAGGTCTCGTAGATTTTAACCTCAAGAGTGACTAACGTATGATGTACCGTATGAAATCGTAACTTCTGACGGTGAACTAGAAAATGTAACTAGAGTTGGTAACCGGTATATATATAAATATAAATATATATATATATATGCTTGGTAACGGATCCCAGTGTGGATTTGTACTGTCACAGTAAACCGTTCACTGCCCAGTATGTGCCCTCTTTTTCAGTTACTTAAAAAATATATATGTATGTATACACCGGCTACCAACATGAGTTTACT
Organism: Paragonimus westermani; assembly: GCA_008508345.1. Taxonomy (NCBI): domain Eukaryota; kingdom Metazoa; phylum Platyhelminthes; class Trematoda; order Plagiorchiida; family Troglotrematidae; genus Paragonimus; species Paragonimus westermani. The sequence continues at coordinate 46,292 of QNGE01003067.1, read as the reverse complement.
TTTTAGTTCACCACCACAGGTCACGTTATATGTATAGATCTATATACGTATATAGACGTATTTTGTATATCACTTTACGGGCGTAGCGGATTTGGGTCTTTTTACCTGTGTGCTTTTAGAGTTGTATTATCGGTCTACCTCCGTGATCACTATGGATAGAATACACGGACAAAATTGGGTGTACCTCATGTTTTGTGTACGGTATTGTAAATCACTAACTTCCGAAGCGAAAGCAAAAGTCAGTCTTTGTGGCACAAAGCAAATCTCAGTTTATTGAGCTTCTATTGGTTGTTTTATAGACTAGACGCATCAGTGAAATGAGGAATTATTTGGTGCTGACGGCCTCGCTTTCTCATTGGTCGGCTCGACTCCGCTTGTAGCTTGTTTGTTTTAACGCGTGATGCACTTAAGCAACTCATTTTACTGCGGTGCTCGTTATAACAAAACCCGATGCTGGAGCAGCATGCCATGCTGATTGGTCCCAGCGCTGACATACCAGTCTGTTCGCGTTTTCGACTCTGATTGGCCGTAGCCTTCTGCGAATCAATGGTTGACTTCGTATCGATGCATTTGTCCAATCCAATCCCTTTACTTACGGTTGCTACGTGGAACTCAAAACCACTCCTTATTGTGTGTAGTCAGTTCGAATAGTATTTGCAGCTGACTGTATCATTGAATCACTTCGTTTCTCTGTGTTACTTTTGCTAACTGAAACGTGCCCGTCCTCTTCTCTGTGTGTATCAAGTACTTATGATTTCTCTAATTTTGTTCCCAATCTGTTCACGTCTTCCCTATTCATTTCAACCCGCACATCTAGCTGTCCCTCAGAACTAGCCGCTGACTTGCGATCTGTGTTCGAGGTGCAACAAACTACCGACAAATCGGTTCCGGGAGACCTCGTGTCCCTGCTGAACGCGGAAGGCAAATTTTCCGCCCCACTTTGTCTGGACGTTCAACCAGGTTAGTTGAACATGCACATCAGCATCAGACACATGGTGGGTTATTACTCATTTTGGATAGCGTTGGCGTTACCATGGTTTGTAGTGGCGGAGAGAACCAACTAAGGTAGATGCATTTCCTTCAAATTAGAAATGTAGCAGTCAAATTCAGTATCTGTTGTATTTTTACGTATAATCGCACACGATTGATCACAACCTGTTGTGGTGCTGAAGACTATTGTCATTCACCGTTACTGACACTACCACCAGCGCAGCAATGGACACTTACATAACAAAGCGGCCAAAACCGATAGTCTTTTTGTAATTTCATTCAACATCAAAGTTCACTTCTGGAAATGTTCTCTACCGGTACCCGATCTGCTCACTCTATGCTATGAATGCAGATACTGTGACTTAAGAAACTAGGTGTGGGAACCTGACACCGACACCAAATTTCTCAAGGAGTCTTGGCGGTGTGACTGGCCGCGCGTCTCGACAACCAATTGGGTTAAACTGTAAAGTTCAATGATCATCCAAATAGAGTCAATTTTAACAGACAGGCCAATGACGAACTTTGACGAACCATTATCCCCTAGTCTTCGTGGTCTGTGGTTAGGAAATGTATGATATCCCTTTCCAATTTTGGTGCACGGTTAGCCACCCAATATCTTGTGGTTCAGGCTTTTGGGCCAAATGTGTTGGTTGTACACCCTGATCATCGTATTGTTCAGATCTGTGTGTCTTGGCTGTATCTCAGTCCACGCACACCATGAATATTCGTAAACCTGTTTTATCCAGCCCGTCTCTCAAGCTTCTCTCGACCTTTGGTTCTAATAATGGTTTCACATATTCTACAATGGACATAGCTCATCATAGTAGCACTATCCGGGTAAGTCCTATCTCTTACCATTCAGCCTATGACCTCCCATGCTTTTTGGCCAAACCTGGAATGGTAGTTAATGTAGATGTTTTAGATGTCCACTCTCTGGAACAGATAGGACAACAGGCCGCTATCACACGAACGTTAGACTCGTCGAATTCCGATCTTTTCTGAATTTCAGTTACTAGAATCCAGGACAGTAATCAACCTACTGAACAGATGACTCCCGCCCTGTCCACTGGCTACTGGTTGTATAGTTTGAGTGATCCCATTATCGTCGTTACCGGTCAGGCTGGAGCAGATATGTTCCTCAGCCGCGTTGGTAAAATAGGTTCCCGTTAGCAGTAGACTGTGCTGCTTGCCCAGCAAGTTCTTTTAAAGCCCACTCTAGCCCTCACTTCTTCAGAACTCTTTTCAACTTCTGTTTTTGCTTCTATTGACTTCGATATCAAAAACGCCGGCGTGAACCTTCTAATTAGCGGAAGACTGACTGACGTTGATTGTGCTGACGACAAGGTGTTGTTATGTGACAATTTCCCAACAGCACGGATATTGCTAGACGCTAATTCGTGTTGTAACAAACGAATTATTTGCAATGCGCTTTGCAGACGCAAAATGCTTTCACAATACTGCTGTAGACTTAGTGCTGTTTTGTAAAGTTACTGGAGTTCTTGACTGAATGGTATAGTAAGGGAGTCGCGTTAACAATTACGAGGTTATTAGGGATGTAACAGAAGCTGTTGTATCTGAAACTATGATGGTATTCGTTTCTTCTATCCGGCGACAGAGAGACCTTTCTCTGAGGGTTAAGGGTTGCAATGATAAGACGACCTTAACAGCTGTGTGTTATCATATGGCCCCGAAACTTGGCGGTTGAAGGTAGATGATGCAAGTCATCTTTACGTGCATGACTATCTATGCCTACGTCTGATCGCTCTCATTGGATGGCATCAACTGGTAAACAGCGTAAAGGTTAGCGAACAGGTATTTGGTTGTGATTTTCATGCGAGTTCTTTTGTTCCGTTCTTATATTTGCACCGACTTAAATATTATGGTAGTGTATTGTGGACACCAGCTAGTCTTCTGCCACACCGAACACTGTTTGCAGATGCTAATTCTGGCTAGTGTATGGTGAGAAGTGAACAGATGATTACGTGATGTGGAGAAATGAAGTCAATCACCGATGAGTTGGCCACTTTAGGTCGGGTTCGTCATTCGAACTAACTACTTCGTGGTTCGGAGTCGGCGGCTGTAAACTGTAAATGAGACCTCGATTAATTGGACTGAGTGGTGCAAATGTTGTCGTTCCAAGCCCGAGCTCTCTGTGAATAAGTTACACTTGGTGACGCGGAGCAGTGAAAGGCGTAAGAGAGGTGTCTTGTGATGACGCCTTACCTACGCTTATGGCTCGGTTGTTTGTTTGCAAGATGTTGAATTTCATATGTATTGGTGAGGTCCCCTCCTCCACCTCTTCCCTCTTTTTCCACAGGGTTTGTATTTTACTTCATGATTATGTGACAATTAAGGATCAGCAAAGACGATTGACATATTACAATCCTCGATGGTGATGTTCGTGAAGACGATTATGACGTTGATGGTAAATTCGTCAGATGAAGCTCGTACCATACCAATTTTCTGTGCAATTGAATTCACCTAGCGGAAACCACGGTTTGTAAGGGATTAGACAAACTGAAGACTGTTAGTTAGAGATGAATAGCAGCAACGGCAGCGCGATTTTAGCGAATGTGAGGGTTTAGTTAACCGATGCTGGAGTTCGGCTTACCATATTTTCTGCGAACGGGATTTGACTTGCTAAATCGAAATTTCTACTGGGGAGTGTTCTGTGACTGTCATAAGGTTACAAAGAAGATTACGTTGTCCTTGTTGTTGACTTTCCTTGTTGGTAGGAATTAATGCACTTTCAATGTTTCGATCTAATGTTGGAAATTACTACGATATCTTGCTCGAAATGCTACCCTGCAATAGGCATTGATGCATTGTACTCACTGAAATGCGTCGTCATTTTCCCCAATCACCCTAATCAGTGTTAGAAATCCTATGGATGATGAACCGTGTAGTAAGCGGACATTGTTTAAGTCCAGAAGGACAACTGATAGGGAGATAGGGTTTGTGACCAAGTTGAGCGTGCCACAGAACTTGATCTTTACAATGAGTATTTCTTTATGATTACTTTTAATACTTTTTATCGACAGTATCGACAGATCATTTACAAATGATGCACTTATTTTGGTTCTACTCCATGCCACTTCGCATTGATTTCATTAGGGCGTCGCTTTTTCTAATGCATAAATTGCTGTATCTGGCGTTCTTCTAATTCAACATTTTGAGTATACTGACATTTTTTTCAAGACATCAGAAAGCCTCTTCGTTCACTTCGCTGAATCCATGGATAAAGTTTCCCTCTGTGATTTTCAGAATCATGTATTTGCAGTGATTGTCCACTGTTATCAACTGGAGGTATTGTGTCAGTTCTGTTGGGCTATCTGACAAGTGGTCGAATAATCAAAAAATCGGTTGACGTTTGTTAACTTTCTTCACTCGTGATATTTTTCTGGTGTTAACTTTTATGGATGAGCAGGTCGTACAGTGTCTGAGCATAGACAATCAAGTAGTACGCCTGTGAATGATGTTGAAGGGTTATTCACGTGTACACCAGGTTACCGATATGCGATGGGAGTACCGCATAGGCAACGATTCCATTGGTCGGCGTCTGTCATAATGAGCCACTTTAATATGCGGTTCAGGTGCACATCTTTCGAGCGCTGGGTTGAATTTAGCAAACAGCAGTAGTCGTTCTCGTACAAAGCAACATCTGATTGGCTCAAATCGGTGCTGATCGATCACATAGCAGTAGACAAAAGTACAGACCCCAACTAGGGAGCAAAAAAAAGATGAGGAGTAAGATCGACATATAAAAAACAACTACGCCTGTATTCGAACACTCAACATGGAGGTTCCTACGCCTGTAATTAAAAGTAAGACCAGTCATCATCAACATGCACACCACTGAACCCGTTTAGTTACCATCTTACACAACGTCTCCAGTCCCAATCTCCGTGATTCACAAGAGCCCTAGTTCGACAAATAAACATTATCTATAGTGACTAGCCCTTTGGTGAATGACTTTTTTTCGTTCTTCCAAGACCGTACCTAACCTCAGCATACCTTATGCCAGTTGGCTGCAGTATCAACGAAAAACGTTCGGTGTCACAGACAACTGGCACACTGAATGTCGTGACGCATATTTCATGCCGGATATTTTGTGATGCGAATAGAAGTTTCTGAGCAACGTACGCGACATGAGTAGGTATCAACGGTACTACTGTGGGAAACGCATTCGGTGAACAAGTCATGGATGTTACGGAAAAAATTCACTACTGGTGTTCAAATGACTAGAGTCCATACAGCCAACGATTAAGGCAAAATACTGCCCACTTGAAGTACAGGGGAGCTTAAGAGACCGACGCAAAATAATGAGGTCTTATTACCCTTTCGGCTAGTATATTTAGTGATCTGTAAATTCAACGTAATGACCTAATCTGTAGGCGTTGACTGCAGCGGCACTGGATACTGAGATCACGAGGAGTTGAGTCAAACCGCGTGGTGTTCAGGCAACGACGTGATCATGGATTATGACAGCCCTGACTATTCCATTGAATGAATTGAGTAGATGCTGCTTCTGGAATGGAGTTCTCGTGATTACTTCAACCGCTGATCAGGAACGCTATCCGAGATGGCGATATGCTATGATCATTAGAGTACTCGTAGTTATACCATTTCTAGTTCTACTGGCTAACCCTGTTATCATCCATTTTTATCCTTGTTACTAAATTTTCCTTCTGGATTCTTCCACTTCACTTCAACGAAGAGCGGCGGCACGAGTTATATTAACTCCTGGTCAGTTTCATGCCGTTGTGAATGACTGAATTTGTAGATGAAGTTCTGCACTGTGAAGGGTTGTTATCAGCTGTTTTAGATAGCGAACAAAAGAAAAACCTTTTGACAATACAGTTAAAACGATCAAAAAAATTTGAAGCACCGAATTCTATCTAACTACTTCATCAAAGCAGAAAGAAAATAGGTTAACATTTCACTAATTGTCATCAGTCGCAAACGTAAGACATACCGGTTGTGTACATCGTATAGATGAAGACAAACACGGAATAAACACAATCACACCAAGTATTATGGCAACCCGATGGGTTACTTCAACCACTTTTGTGCACACAATGCCGGCTAATAAGTTCGCATAAAAATCGTTTCGCAGAAAGCCAGTAACTTTGGGTTTTGATTGCGCAACTGTATCTTGAATAGAGTTAATGGGCCAACTTGGTGACCTGTTATCAGACGTGCTTACTGTTCGATGGCGTTGGGTTTCGAGCAGTCAGTTCACCAAGTTGGGGCTGGTGCATCATCAGCTCTTCCAAACCTTTCGGGATGTGTTCGGTGGCTCGCTTTGATGGTTGTCAATCTGCTCTGCCTATGTAAACGTCTCTACAACTGTAAGTGAACTGTTACATAACGTGAGAAATGGAAGAGTTTGACTATTTTCGTGATTACGAAGAACTGGTCCACTGGTGGTTTGAACGTTCAAGCCCGAACATGCGAGTTTGTGTGCGATATCGTCAGCTAGATGGGCATCTTTGAATAGCGAGAGTGGAAAGACATCCATCTTTTGAGCCCTGGGTATGCTCTTATTAACCGTGTTATGTGTCTCGATGAATTTCTCGGGGTATCCGTTCACTAGTAAAGTTTGTTTCACCAACTCCTGTTCTGTCTGCAGTGTGTCAAGTGTACAAATACGCCTGGCCCTGTGAAACAGTGTTTTGAACAAACCACGTTTGTGTGCAACAGAAACACAGCCGAAAAACCAAAGGTCTTGATCACCCCATGTTGTTTTTCGGTTAACTGAGTGCTGTAACCTACCATTCTCACGTGTAGCAATGAGTGTGCATCTGAAAACGTAAACTATGGTTCAGTTCAACTTCGTGACATAAAGATAGGTTGGAGTGAATGTTGTTGAGGAGGTTGAAAAACAAATTGAGATGAAGTACGTCAATAAAAATTGAGATACCATCAGCGTACCGTTTATACATTATCGATCTGGCTATACAATATGGGCTTTCCGAAGACGATATCCGGTAATGTTGGGCCTGACGAACTACTCATAGCAACACTGTCTGTCTGTTTGTATTCAAGTTCATCAAACTTGAAACAAGTGATTTCCGCACACAGTACGAAAAGATATTTGAGGTATTGAAATGGAACGCGTATATTACAGTTAAGAGTAAATATAAACTTACATGAGGCGGAACGTTCTTAAAGTGGGAATCAACTTCCGTGAAACACGTTGTTTGAATACTGACCAAAATGTATTCTAAAACTTCAACTAATTCAAAGGATTTCCTCAAGCACTACAGGGTATGACTTTGCGGATGGCATTCAAGATGTGTACCAGCCAACGAACGACTTAAAGGTAAGCAAAATTGTTCATAAACAAGATCGGGTGTAGAGGTACAACATCCTTGTGTATTTTTGAGACACCTCCAATTCAGAATGTTTCCATACCACTTAGTTTCAGCTGCCTATAATGTCCATGTAACAACATTATCGTTAGTTGTCTTGTAACTTGCTTTTCCAACAATACGTTGTTTTCTGTTGTCGTGTGCATCTTGAACTTTATCTGGTCTCCCATAATGGTGCTCATTTTTCCTACACATTCGTCCTTGGTCATGAAGATAACATAAGAGAAAGAGGGAGTACCAAGTGTTGCGTTGCTCTTAGTTCTTTCAAAGCCCGACGACATTGTTGGGGAACGGGCGCCGACAAAATCCGACTACGTTTTGCACTTGCGACTGATAGGAGTAAACGAATTATTGACATATTGCAACATATGCCTTCCTTTTGTTCTGGTGACTTGACGGATTCAAGTTTTGGTGTGATGACTGAATCAACGGATATGGGAATCGACTGTCTAGATACGCTGTCAATTTCTCATACTTAAGAAAAGTGAACACCATGTCTAGGCATTTTGTTGATATTGGTATTAGTTGACGGTTTTTACACTGTTTCCGGTAGTTCATCTCCCAAAATGGAAGTTGCCACAATACTTTGACGTGTATCACTTGAGTAGAGTTCACTTTATCAGAATGCGGAGACTGCGAACGATTTTCAATGTGTGTACTTTCTCGTACATGTGTTTTCACCTAACCAACCTCTTTAGCCCGAGGACCATTTGTTATCTGGCAATTGACCTCATCTGTCGAGCAACGAATGGCTGTGCGGCGCTTAGAATACACACTTCAACCGGATTCTTCCCTCATGTCCAATTCAGCCACCAGGTTGCAAGCTTTTAAACACCAAAGTTCGTCCCCCGCTGGCGCGAATCCTTTCGAGATGGCTAAGGCCGTGGCTGAACGTCTACGCACCTCGAATGACGCCTGTAATGTTCCGCAAAGAAACGCAGATGTCTACCTCACTTTTCCGTTTCTACTCAGAGAGTTGTATGCCGTCTGTCAACCTGGTAGGTGTTCCATAACCCGTCGTGAAAATACGTTTGTTGTTTTAGATTTCCACACGATGCTCCATTTGGCTGCTCGTTGCCTGGAAGTCCCAGTCTTACTTTACTAAATCGCATCATAATCTTTCTTCAATCATAAACGCTCTATTCGTTCAGTTTGATTCATGCTTTCACAGTCAGGAAATAGATGAGATATGGGCAGTAAGTGGTCAGTTGGTTGGTCGGTCTCTCCCATACATCATCTCAATTTCTAATGGGTTCGTAGAGCGAGTCGCTATGGTATACCTTCTTTGCTCCTCTTTAAACACTCACACACACTGTGTGCATGCCATCGCTGGAATTCGTACTCGTTTGAGGTCCGTGATATTTGGGTTCGAGTTCTAGCTACCTTGTAACCCTCCTGTTTGCAGCTTTTGACTATATCCTGGACACGTTTGTTCCGGAAGGTCAAACGTATATATAGAGACAGGACTGCAGTTGCAGAATTGTGCCTGACGATTTTTGCCGAGGGCTCTGCCAGACTAACGTTGAACTGTGTTTTTTCTGCCTGCGTTCGTGCTCTGCTTTTCGCGCGCCATTGATTCAAGCTTGATGGACATTTTACGACCTTTGTCATGCTTGCATTCTGTTCCTACCGTCTTCAGGTCAAAACACTGTGCAACTCGACTCATCTGAAAGTTAAGGTAGTTTTTTTGTAAGCTCATTTTTCAAGGTTTCCATCGGTAGTGGCAAACAATGTACACAGCACTTTCCGCATACAATTGTTACTCACGAGGAATACCAAGTAGTTTTCATGTAGAGTGGTGTTTCTTGTGCGGAGGAGTCATAGTACATTCAGTGCTTCTATCGAGTTCTTGAGGACTCTAAGTAAATACTTACGGAATTTTGTGAAGTTCCGCTAAATATAACACCGATAGCTCAAACCCGTCGAATTTAAACTCATGGTGATTTCGAACGGTGAAAACAATCACAGTACTTGTGGAAAGAGAACTTAACACGCGGCTCATGCCAGAACATAATGTAGGAACTGAGCTTTGAAACAAGTTGACATTACGAATCCATCACATTCGTGGAGATAACCTCTCCAGTTTTGTCGAGTTCATGTTCTCTTTTCTCGTCAAATATCACCGTTGGAACTTTCGTCACTTCTGCGTGTGTTCCTGGTTTTATGCGAAAAATCCACCTGAGGATCTGTTTCGTCATCTTCAACTCTTCAGAATTAGACATATGCACTTCGTCTTTCGAAATTTCTTTGTGTTACTTATGTTCTTCTTTCTGTTCGCGTTCACCGGTGAGTACGGAGAAAGACAAAGCACCAGTTATAGAAAAGGCTATATCTAGAACGTTGCGTGTAATGAAACAGAAAGGGATAATTGACCCGGCCACTTTCGAACGTGCCCGTCCCACTGGAACAATAATCCCCAGGTTATACGGTCTGCCCAAAGTGCACAAAGTAGGCGTGCCTTTGAGGTCCATTCTAGATATGTGCAACCTGCCTTATCATGCTCTGGCTAAATGGCTTGCCGGTCTGCTCGAACCCATCAGGTTGGAGATGGCAAAACACAGTCTCCGGGATACGTTTTGCTTCATTGAAGCAATCCAAGACCGGAACTTGAACAACCAAAGAATGTTCTCACTCGATGTTGCCTCGCTATTTACGAACGTGCCTCTAAAAGAGACAATTGACTACCTATGCGATTACATCGAGCGTAACAATAAACACGTGGGCATCCCAAAAGATGAACTAAGAGAACTGCTGGTGCTCTGTACAAGTAACGTTCAGTTTTTGTTCAACAATGCGATCTACCGACAGAGAGATGGAGTGGCAATGGGCTCGCCTCTAGGTCCCCTGTTAGCTGACGTTTTCATGAGTAAACTAGA
>QNGE01003067.1:0-35237 GCA_008508345.1 Paragonimus westermani | reverse complement strand
CAGGTTTAATGAGACCAGTGATTTCGACCTGTCTCGGAAGTCCTAATCGCGGGGTTATCGGTTGGAGTTAACAGGACGGTTACTGTGTCCACTCTCGAGAGGATCGGGCAACCTGATCATTTCTCACAAGCGAAAGTGGTTGAGCGTTCAGATGTGATGATTCGGTCGTGCCTAATATGAGGTCAATGACGCAATGGTGAACACAGTTGCCTCATGAAAGTGTGGCCGTAGTTCTGGTCCCGACCGCGACAAGGATATGCACTACTGACGAGCTCTAATGGAAGCAAAACTCGAGTCTAGTGCTTGTTTTCGAAAGAGACTGGCTGGAAGGTGTATCTGAATGCGAAGCCTGTGAGTGATGTTCAGCTTGAAAAGAAAGCCATATCCACAGTTCTCCGTTTGAGCGGTGCACCGGATTTGTAATTGGATTTACACACCAAAGGAATGATCCACAGAATGAACCCCATGGCCTTAATGGTCAAACAAACAAAAGGGGCTGAACATGTAGGGACAGGAGATTGAAGATGACTAAGACGTGAGGACGAACTCAGGCAGTGAAAGTTTTGACAATGAACGCCAAATAATGTAGTGTTTTAGTCTGACGTGCCTGTTGACATAAAAACCGTAATAGAACCTGTGAGGTTCTTGTGAACAACGTTGCTTGCTGAAGGATGTTTCTTGTAGGAAGACAGCATTGAAGTGTCAGACTACATTATACTTAGAGTTGCATCTCATAGTACACAGAAATTGTCTGGAACCAGTTATAGTACGCTTTCCATCATGAATGAATTGCCTTCCGTTGTGAAATGATTTTGTGGACGTTTGGTGGAAACATTGATGATCAATGTGGTCGAAATTGTGTATAGCACCGAAGAAAACACAATCTCTAAATCTCCTCCGCAGAGTTATTTACAGCGTGTTGTTCTGAAAATTTTTCGATTGATAATCGCTTTTTCACTGGTCGAAGTGTTAGTTTACATTGACAAGTATTGAGTCTGTGGCTTGCTTACTGAACCCATGTCAGGGGTCATTTATCACATAGCCTAGCAAGAAACTTTCCGATTACCGCACGCGGAGACGTTGGTGGTGTCAGCGTTCAATGACACGGTCGGCTGAAGACAGTTTCTACATGTTTGGCATCCGCAGGCCAGCCGCTACCCATTACAGTGTTTACAACATGACAAACTAATATGTCGCCTGAGACGTGTTACAGTGTACTACTGCTGTTCGGCCTGCATGATTCAGAGTAAATCCTAAGGCGAACTGATGCAAGTGAAATGTGGGACCATTGTGAAAAGTTTGGTAGACGCGACGTGTTTGAAGGTTGTGTACCAAATGGCAGTAGTCATCCGCGAAATTGTTGATCTCTACGATTAAGTGGAAATTAAACAAACTGTGAGACATGTAATGGCATGTAAGATCAAGATTACTAGATTGCGCAATAGGAAGAGAACGAAAAAATAAACTTCAAACTGATGAACGGTCGTTTCTAATGATTTATTTAACGGAACCGCATGCAATGGCATTACCTCTAAGTTCTGAGGAGAACTTGTACTGGCAATTTTTGATAGCCTGTCGTTTATCTTTGTTCTAAGAATTGATTGAACTTTCACGTACGGGGAATGATGCTCTTGCGAGTCCGTTTCAGTACGTTGTATGGACACCGACATGCATTGCCGGTGTCTTGTTTTCTCCCTACTCTACTGCGCTAGTTTTCGTCAATTTCCATGACAGTTTTATTTTCCTGATGGTATTTGCACTCGTCAGCCCACCTGTAACCGAATAGATTAATGATTCGTAAGCTTCATTGTGGTGAGTAATATTAATATACCTTCACTGCACCAACCGGAAATTTTCTTAGATCATTGTTTGATCAGCGAATGAAATACAGTCTGCCAAGTCATCCTAGGTTCATTTTCGAAAATGTCACCAACTTGTGGGTTTTTAATTGTCTTTCCACAGCTACATTCAACACAAATCTGGAATCGAATTGTGATCGCTTTTAGAACTCGAGACAGCGCATTATGTACACCGAGGATTGTGGAACCTACTTTGGTCATTTTGAACCCAGCATGTTTTGTTCGATTCCGTTAAAGTATGGCCGCGTTTAGCCTAAAAATAGCTCAGTATTTTGCACTAAACTGCACATCTTGCGCAGCAAAAACACTGTACTATTTGATCAATCTTTCGTATGGCAATCAAACTACTGAGACTTAATCAAGACGTTCTGAAACACAGAATTATCATTACCCAGGACAATCTCAAGACCCATTTTGGCGACTGCACCCAGACGATTTGGTTCTGTGCTGTTGCCAGAAGAAGGTTAATCTTTTGGTCTTATCAACTTTCGTAACCACCCTATTCCAGTGGAACTGTTCGGCATTTACTCCTATCACTTACAACGTTCATACACGTCTGTACGTTTACATTGTTCTGATACGTTTATCTATGTGGTGGGTTATCACAGAAAGCTGCGTTGGAGCACCATAAGAGTGAAAGTTTTACTAGTGAAATTAGTTATATTTGATAGACGTTTCCATCAAAGTGGACAAAGACCACCTTGTGGTAAGCGTTTCAGCAGAACCTCTTTAACCGTATTGTTTTGGAAACTCGTATCAAAAACACTTGTTCATCAAATCGTCAACTGTATTTCACTTAGCACAGCCCATCCTAATCACACTTCATACTAGGTAGCTTATAAACATGTGTCGTATGCATGTATACATAACATATATATATATATACATATATATATGTGTATATGTAGCCATAGCGTATACAACAGTATGTACAGCGTTGCATTGACGCTGAAGACTGTGAGCATAGCGTATTTCAGGCATATACAAAATCGATCAATACCAATTGATTGCTTTTTTAGTAGATTCCTGTTGGTAACTTCTAGATGATATCCAGTTTGTGAGTGTATATGTGTGTACCATTGAACGTGTACCCCTTCACATCCAGTAGAAGTGTACTCACCGATTGCTGACCTAGTTTTCTGTCAATCATTGGTCATGTATCTTTTCACTCAGTTTCTCGCGACTTGTTTTGTCACCTTTGTTCTAGCGTTGTTTCTCATTCTCGCTGGTACCGAAGCTGTTTACCTCTGGCAAGGCTGGTGGCCTTCAAGTGTTCACCTAAAACGGCAACAACTCAGCTCATCTCTCAGACACCGATCATCCATCGGTTCAGCCACCTCACAGACTTCGTTATGTGAAGCACCCAGTCGGTTAATGGATCAACCAGAGGGTGACGATGTGGCTATAGAACCATGCATCACCGGATCTGCTCGGAGCCGTTTCTATACACTGCGTCGAGCTGCGCTGCAAACGGCTGTATCACTAGCAGCCAAAGGTAAATGTAAATGTGTCGGTTTGATTTCATTGCTTGTCTGATTATTATCCACCTTGTGTTATTTTCATCTACAAGATAGAGGAGAAAGCATAGAAACCTTTTTTTGCCTAGAGTCGCTCTCACAGCAGTTTGTCGAACGACCTTTGTTGTGTGTTGTTAGCAACTCATTTTCCAGTTAGTTGTTTCGTTTATCTCAAACCTTATGGGGTCTGTAGATCAAATCGGATGTTAAGATCACTAAGAGAGACTGTGTAGAAGTTCGGTCTTTCTCAAGCTCCCAGATAGTGTTAAAATTTTATAAGGTAGGACGTGTGTGTACACCCACTGGCCGAGCATACCACGAAATTGGGTGTGTATTTTCAGCTAATTCTGACCAATTAACACATTCTACCCATGTCACCTTACCTTTTTTACTTTTCCAAAAAATGTATTTAAATTTTTGCTGTTGCACCACACCTTTGAAAATCCACATCATTCTTCACACTGCAAAATGTCCGTTCACCATTGGCATCTTTCCCCGTCTTGTGACCTTATTGCATAGCCACTAAGTCGGGCTTATTCGCGCGTAGAACGTTTTCGACCAGCTACTCCTCCTAAGAATTAACGGCGTGTGGTGAGAACATCGTGTAGGCAGACGAAGCCCACCGATGTGTCCTCGGGATGTACAAACTCCGTCGACCACTGAGCATACTAACCCCAACTCGCAGCCTTCGTTCGTTTGACCATCTCATGCAACTGCCAACTCACCACTTGCCACACCGTGTCTTGTTTGTGACTGATGGGTTAAGCCAGACTCAGCAACACAGCGCCAGCTTATTGCTTGAGCTCGGGGTACGAAGGCACCGACATTAAAGCTTGTCTCTGTTATACCTTCCCGACTTCATAGTTAACGTTCAAAGGATACTCTACACCTATAAGTGAGGCCGCTGTGTGATATGTCGAAGGCTATAACTTAATGGCGCTCGTCTTACGAAGCTCTCTGTGCACTGGTGTGATCTTGTTCTTTCTCTGAATCTTTTTCCCTTATTTACCCTGCTCGATGTTCACTTTTTCATTCTCATATATTGTAACATTTCCCCTCAACTCATTTGATCGTTATCCTGCTAAATATATGTGTAGTCGTTCTGATTTCGCCAGCTGATCTAGAGCACACTCTCTGTCACTTTACGTGTACAAGTGTATCAGTATTTTATGATCCGTTCTCTATGAGAACCGAAATCTCGATAGTTTTTGTTGACTTAACACGTTTACAGATAAAAACAAAGATATGCCTAAACTCCTGTTTATAAAGTATTTTGGTTCTGGAAAATTCTTTCAAGCTTCTTTCATTCCAATTGAATTGTTGCAGTGATATCCGAATTTTTGCTTCTTATGATAGATAAGTTCCTCAAAATGTCACTTGGGGGTGTCGAGGGTCTTGCATTATAGCTTCTATCAGACAGCAAACAACCGACGTCGATATTGCTTTGATTAGTCTTTCTGTCTGCCCGATGCAAGTTATGATGAAACATTATACTCGTATGGTTGGTCTATGTGGTGGATTTTAACCTCTCAAAGTGCCATAGGTTGTGGTCAGACTGGGTTGCCAATGATCTTAATTCTTTTGTGCTGACAAGTCGCTTAGGAGTGTTGATCGCTTCATTGACAAACATGGATTCCGAAACACACAAGCAAGTATCTGCCCAGATATGGTCGTTTCAGCTTAGGATATTACCAGCGAGGTGTTCATATGGATGACTCTGTAGCTAGAAGATGTAGCCTGTCTATGCGAAAAACGTGTCCGGGATAGGCTGCCACCATTGCTCGTCCAGTATCAAGAAGCTTGATCGCGTACTCAACGCCATCGTCTGTCAATATGTATCTGGGACGTTTGCAAGTTTAATGATAGTAATCGAGTTGATAGAAACTCACAGTTCATTCTTCTTGGATCGGGTATTCTGTACGCCCACGGATTGTCCGTCACACTCCAGATTGTTCATCGTGACGGCTGATGTTGGGAAGAAACCACACAATGATCAGGCGATTACGTGTGTATGGCTTATGGAAACCGTGGTAGTTCCACCGAATAAGGTTAGTAGGTCCCACCCGACCGCTTGGAAACTGCGCGCCCATCCACTTCACCGACTGGAAACGCTGGATACTGTGGTGTGCCGCAGTCAATGGAAGACCTATATCCACGCGATTGTTGGTTTGGGAATGAATCCACAGTGCGCATCAGCAAAACCATTGCATAATGTGTGATGGGTGGTCCTCAATGATTCTTATGAATTCAACTTTGCAAACAGCTGTCTTCGGACACTTCTATCAGACGGTAATAGTTAAAAGTATACAAAATGCACACAAAAATTAGTGCAGGTCATTAGTGAACATTCCAGAAGATGGGGTAGATCACAGTCTACTGAAGAAGGAAGATGTCTACTAGCGTGTATGGGTGGGTTACGCATGTACCTGTCGTGCCTGATAGGCGTCCAAGAGCTCATACCTAGCTGAATTTTAAGTGTTATTTAGGGCTAATATGGAGTGCTTCTGTGCACTCGTACGTGGATTACAAAGTCTGATGCTGCTAGTTGAGTGATTGGTCGATACGATGGACGTTATTGATGGATCGGCGCTCTTGACTGCGTCCTAACATCTGTGACAGATGACCTCGTTGGTAATCTTGGGTGTACGTGACAGATGACTGAAACGTGACATTTTGTCCACTCTTGGAACAGTTGCACACTTCATTTTTTGGTTGCACATTTTCCTTTTCGGACATTTTCTGATACACAGTTTAACTAAGTACTCGACTAATATGCTATGCTGAGTCAATTGGACAGAATCCAATAGACGATCGGGAAACCTGATCATTGCTCACAAGCGAAAGTGGTTGAATGTTCAGATTTGATAATTTGCTCGTGCCTATTGTGAGGTCAGTGGCGCAGTAGTCAACACGGTTGCCTCATGATTGGAATGTCCGGAGTTCAAATCCCGGCCGTGGCAAAGATATGCACTACCGACGAGCTCTAATGAGAGCGAAACTCGAGTCTAGTACTTGTTTTCGAAAGAGGCTGGCTGGAAGGTGTATTTGAATTCGGAGGCTGCGATCAAATGTGAGTGATGTTCGACTTGGAAATGAGCCAAATCTCTGACTACTCATCAATATCCAATAGCTCTGATGAAGCGGGCTATTACCATTTTTATGACCTTCAGTGACCCGCCCGGTCCACGACAAATCACCCTGAATGCCTGTCCAGTGTCCACTCGGAGCCCATTTCCGACTAGCTAAGCGAATATGGCACTGTTAAACGCTTATGTTTCGTCATGTCCGAACCAACGTGGGTGACGCTCTCCGGTGTGTTTGTAGGCTGCTTTTATATTTGGACGATGTAGCCTACTGTACAGGAACAAGTAAAGATATACATGCATATGGAACGGGTATGTGAGTTGACAGTTTGTCTGGCAATAATGTTTGTGTTGAAGCGTATACGGAGTCCAGCCGTGACATAGCTACCGCCAATTGAGCTTATTCATTGACAAGTTTTCAGCGTTGTCACCTGTGAACAGCAGTCGATTAAACACCGGTTTCCTTCTTACCTCTTACGGTGTTCTTCATAATTATTAACACTTTTCAGTGTCTTCTGAAAACACATTATATGTCCTGTCCGTCAGTCGATGGACAATGGGAAAGGAAATCCGGTGTTCTGTATCTTCCCCTAGTATGAAACTACCAAACTGGTGAGCGTGGCTGAACATGCCTATCACTGCGGACATGATGGTATTAATGTTGGTGAGCTAGTGCCAGACAAGAAATCCTAGGCTTTCGGAGCTGGTCTACCTGGCTAAGGCCATTAAGAGGTGTTTGTTCAGGGGTCGTACCAACCCTGTAAGTGTTTCTTCCGGTATGTACGCATGCTACCAGCATGCTGTCCATCGTCTCAGCCACAACTTGTGGCCGGTTGGAATGTGCCAGTCGAAGTGATACATCAAAACTTGACCAAAAGAAATATGTAGGACTACGCTTATGGAAGGTCGAGAAGGTGGTGGTTATTCAACCTATGCATGAGTTGCTGTCCACTCATCTTTGAAAAGCGGGTTTGTCTGTCTTAACATCGTGTGCGCTACAAGGATTTACTGCAGTAACATCAGACGGAACGGATAGTGCAAGACTATAATGCTCCGGCCGAAGGATACATTCCTGTTCAGAAGTTCAATTCATCTTGTGGCAGCCGCCTCTCTTTCCTCCTTGACGAATTCATACTGATTACGCTTCCTGTACGGTACTCGAAATGTGGTATCTAGTCAGGCGGAGCAGTAGCTGATGGTGGGTACAAATTAAAATTGATTAATCAAAGAATAGATAGCGTCCATCAAAGGCCACATTCGTGTTCCGCAGCGGATTCACTTGCGTGAAAGTCCAATCAAGTTGATAGTACGGGCCGTGTCCTTCTTATGTCTGATCTGAAACGAATAACCGATGTAAACTGTCCACGAATGTGCATGTATAGTTATAGTCTGTACTGAGTGAACGCTGGAAACCGCTTTCTTCATTTTTCGTCCAACATCGCATATTTTCGCTCCTCCGCTCGATATATTTTTGTCTTTCACAGTCTGTGCATTATATTATGTTTAATGTCAGAGCTTATTAGTGGTAGCATGTGGGTTATTATTTTGACTGGTTGTCAACAAGTGCATTGGTCTTGTTTTTGCCTTATTTTGGCCTCGAGGTGCATTCAGTGGCACAAGACAGAACAAGACGAGTACGCAGATGTGTAACCTGCATCGATTGAGAGATAACCAGCAGCAGAGCAAATTTCGGTTAACCTAATATGCACAATAGTGCACGAATTAATTTGCCAAAACAAGCTTTAGATGATAACATCCTACAGTGTTTGAGATTCATTTGAACATTTGCGCATCTCAGTTATTCTTTTTTTTCTGAGAGCTTTTCTGTCAGAACTTTGTCTTATCCGTCCCCAGTTTCCATTTTGTGTTTGCGCTCGAATGAGCGCGGTGGTATCATCACCAAGTCCGAGCTATTTCGAAAGCGTTTGTTTGGAATTCGGCTTCCCGATGGCATCCAGTCACCCTCATATGTGACTCAGCAAGTCTGTTGGCCCTGTGTTGCAAAGGCTGTTGCTTCATTCTTCCCTTTGCTCATGTTGATCTACCTGCAGGCCACTGCTGAGCTAAGCCACGCTAAGCTTGATGTTGTGTTCATGCATCAACCTGAGTTGTGGTTTTTTTTTTCGAAACGAACTGTCGGCGAAGTGAACATGTTAATCTAGCACTCCTGCTGCTGTAAACAACAGAGAGTTTAGTGTGATGAGTCAGTTCTAGTTCAATTAAAGTCTGTTCGTTTTCTTTTCTCAGTCGGCTCCAAAGCATGGGTCGTGTACGCTGGCCTCGAACCGCCGGAATTTCTTAGCTTATTCCCACCGTTTATCAGGACTACTGAAGCCAGTACCTATTTTCAACGTGAAGTGAGTAAGCCCACGTTCAGAGTGTTTGCCACAAACCATACCTTCAAAGTTTTCAGTCTATTTTGAAAAGTCGTTTATCTCGCACTACTTGTTGCTGATTATATTCGTCGGATAGCTGAGGTTCTTGTTTGCTTCTGTCACAAAAGTGTGATGATTGTGTACTTTTTGGATGCTATGTTGTCCGTGTCACGTGGTTAGGTTATAGTCGGATTCCTTTTGCATAAAAGCAGATTGACCGCTTTGGAAACAAGTGTGCTCAGCATAACTTAACAGAACACTGAACAAATTGTTATTACGGTTTCTTTTTACAGTTTTTTTGGAGTCACTGGAAGCTTGCTGATTGATCTCGGTTGTCTGTTGTGGTTGGTAATTTCGACCAAGTTTCGCCCTCATTGAATGTTGTGGTCGGATTTCACTAGAGTCTGCCATGATGGCGCGTGGAACACTTTACATCATGTAATCTCATCATTCGCTCTCTCACAATAGACAACTTGGTCGCGATAGTATGCTATGAAGATGGACTGGTGTATATCCATGATGACACTTATTCTTGGGGCTACGCCTTTAAAAACGTGCCACCCCCACTTCTTGTATGGCGTTGTGCATACAGTGGTCAGATTGTCTTCTCGGTTACTGTCTGCTCAGAGTTATTCCGACATTAAGAAGCAACGGAATGTCCCGGTTTTAACTAGCCAGCTCAGCGTAAAATGCTACTTTTAACCGCGTTTGTCGTCTGCCACACTGGGGCTCGCTGGCTTTGTCTATGCCCGAATGTCGCGTATGCTTGTCTCCTGAGACGGCTCTCTCGTCTGACTTATCAAATGTTCCTTCTATCCCCATTGGGATCATACTGATGAAACTCCTGGAAAAAAATGCACCTTTCAGTTTCATATACCAAGGTCATTTGATATGTGATGGTCAGATACCGTCGGTGCATCCAGCCCTGAACAACAGGAGTAATCTGTTTGAGACTGTCAGTCGTTTCCCTTATATAAGTAGTGTTATCTCATCTGAGGCAGGTGTCAGTGAGAGATGTAAAGCAGTACGTTATTCACATCAACTGTTGATATCTGCGGCATCAAAAAAAGCCAGTCTTCATTATAAGTAGGGATGTGAACAGTTAATCCTCGTTCATGATTTTGAAGCCTGCTCTGTCTAAGATAAGAAGTCTAATAGACTTGTGTTCGACCATTGTAGTCTCCATCAGTTTGTTGGTATTAACGGGGACAATAGCGGGAGCAACGTGACCGTTCACTGGTGCACATTTTGGAACATTCTGGCCACGCGAACGGTTGGTAAAATACCACAAATACGTAGCCACTGACGATCAGGTCACGTACTCCACACACCGGTTGAGAGTTTACCGTATCAGACATTAGTTATTGGAGTCATTGAAGAGGAACTCACGTGGTGGTCAGACAGCGACGTGGCCATAATCTGTGGAAACCTTGACTACGTCCTAAAGTATGGTCAGCGTGCACAGCCAAGAAGGTTATTGTCTTCATGATCACTCACCCTGCTTATCCAGTTTATCAGCGATCCCAACCAATGGTGGACTTGCATTCGCGCAATTACTATCACTTCTGATTAATCTGACTCTCCTCTCTCTCGTGACAGTTTTTTTTTAAAAATTGTTCACTTTGCTGTTGTTATGACGGCCTGCTCGATCTACAATATCCTATGGTGAGGCCTACGAGTGTTTGTGTTTTGACACACTGAGTTCCCCTCAAACGCTTCATTAGATTAGAAACAAGACATATATTGCGATATGTTAACAGTTCTTTTACTCTCATCAGTCGCAAGCGTAAAACGTGACAATTATATACATCATACACGTAAGGGCAAACAGGGGCTAGACATGCCTACAACTACATAAAGTCTTATGTAATCACGACCGTGGCAACCCGATAGATTGCCACAACCACTTTTGTGCGTATAACGTCGACTGGTAAGTTCAGATGAGCATCGTTTTGATATCGAGCAATTAAACTAGAACCTACTCGAAAACTGCTCGCTCTAACGCTGATTGGTGTTGTCACCAAAATGTGCTACTCGAACCTACATGGAAGTTTTAGATAACTGGTTGAGCTAGTTTTATAATTGCATTTCCCATGGTCTGCCCTCTACAGCCTGCGTAGTTGACTCGGTCAACTATTCTGTGCGCTCTATAGTCTCTGGTTAGGCCTCTCTGTCAGTGTAAACCGTAAAGCCGTTTCCCACAACTGTTAATTGCCGTGTTCACTCGTTTAATTGGTTGTGACAGCCGTAATCCTGACTCCTTGTACGCTCTGTAACGTTCCAATTACCACAGGAGGGTAAAGTCGATGGACAACAGGACTTTGCAGAATCTCTGCTCTCCTCGCTCAAGGCCCCCTCGTACACACTCGTTGAGCTCCAGCAACGACCTCTACCGTCTGACCTGGATGCGACCTGTCTTGAAATCTACCTCAGCCCAGAGGAGTTCCAGGTGAGTTGGGATCTCGGTGACCAGCTTATAAGTTTGTAGACATTCTCCGTAGATCGTGCTTTCCGTTCAGCTGCGTGTTGTTCTTTCTGGACTATCTTAAGTATTCCCAGAAACTATGTTGTTTGCAGGTTTTCCTTATGCCACTTTTATGGGTCAGCCGATTTAACATCTAGTTATGCAACTATGCTCTTCCGCAGCTCCAAAATTGACTAGCTGCCGATTGGATGTTCAACCGTTTAATTTACCTTTCCGGCTTCTACATCACATGATGGCATACTGGTTCACAAAAGGGTTTGTTTCTCTCAGAACACCTATACCTAAACAGCAACCCTTGAGACAGCCAAGGTTTAACTCGCGAACTTGTGATGGGTATTCGGGCGTCATTAGTAACAACCTACGGTGGGTTACTGATAACTAAAACTCACTAATCAGTTCTCTCCAGCCAGCTCAACAATAAGTGTCATACATGTCATACTACCCAGATCAGGTTAGTGGCTTAGGACTTCGTAACCTGGGTGCTGCATTGGTTTGATCATCATCATTAACATTGGCAGTTGTACACTAGTGGTTGACATTGTTACTTAAATAACGTATACTCACGAGAAAAAGCGGGGGTTTGAAGGTAAAACGGGGAAAGGGGTAGGATTGCATTATGAAAGAAACTATATCTTAACTCGAACAGTCGGCGTCCAGTTCCCCAAATCTTGTCAGCAAACAAACAGGTTGTAGTTATTAGTGGGATAGCATCTTCAAAATAGTTTAGTGTTACTGTTCCAACCGTCGAAGTTTGTTTGTGGTGTCTGTCAGTGTTTTCTCGGGTCTTCTTCTGTGCCCTTATTCTCCTTTACGAACCAGATACTCTTGTCTGAGCCAGTCAGTCAATTCACCTAACTGCCTACCGCCAGCTTAGCTCTGGAAAGCTGATATTTTCTGTATATTTCGTCTTGTGTTTCTTACCTGTCTGTTCTCGTTGTTCTATGGTGTGCGTTAGTCCGAAGTAGCCGGCACCTGCTCTGCCTGACTCACTCCCCGTACGAGGTGGTGCCATTGCGATGTCGACCTAGTGCTCGTACTCGCCACAAGCCAAAATCTGTCAGCACTTGTGCTTATAAATTCACTCCGAGCTGATTATTAATCAGCTGGTCTGAGAAGTCTTCAGCTGTGATTGGCATCCGTTGCATTCTATAGACACGTGTGATCTATCGGTTGTACGAGCACAACATAACCTATTTCCATCATGTGTGTTTTGGATACGCTTTGTTCAATCAGGTTTCTGGTCACTTCCGGCTAGATGTATTAATATTCTTACTGTCATGCATGTGTTGTTGTTCTTGTTCTTGTTGTTGTGCAAAAAACCATGAAACAAAAATAAACACAGAAATGTATAGACAAGAATAGAAAGGCAACTAATAAAAAACAAAGACTGAGTAGCAGTTTAACATTGCACCCGACTTATTTTTCAGAGGTCGGCTATTCCTTTTTTAGTCTTTTCTGAAAAGAAAGTACGTGGAAACAGATATAACACTGATCCCATCGTTGTTTAAAACGCGTAGCCACGTTTTTTTTAGGATGTTCAGGGAATGACACTCAGCATTTATTCAGGTCATAGCCGGAATGCCGGGTACAGTTAGCAAAGGCCAAACCTCATGTTGATATCTTCGTCTCCACGCCAATTCCTGGATTGCACAGTGTGCTGATTTTTTTCAACCACCCCGAAGGAGTGTAATCAGGGCACGATATAGTCCACACGTGGTAAACATGCATACGAGGTAACCAAACCACCTTAACTATGAAATCCGACCATTTCGCTTGAAGAAAGTTGTCTGATCCCAATACGTACGTTATCACTTTACAAGTGGCGCTGTTATCATACATAATGAATGCACTGCAGACAACGATCATCAAAAACAGCTAACTTCCGACTCGTAGTGGCTACATCTTGCAACTTCAAAGCGATACCCATGCAAACAATCTCGTGGTACACCCTTCCGTTTTATAAGAGATAAACGAAGAGTCAACTTCACTGGTAATCCAAGGTTGGTAAGTGTAAACGAGAGCACAGTAAAGAGGTGTCCGTTCCTGATCTGCTACCGGGTTTGGTACACTTTTTAAGGTACACCAAATTTTTCACTAAATCTAACCTTTTCTTATCTAATATGAATATGGGCACGAGTCAGCGCCAGTGCTGAAGAAACAGTCAGTACAAAACGCCTTTTATGTTATGATGTCTCAATCGCAAAGCAATCTGACCCATTTCGGATTGTGTAATAATTTTCACTAAACAAAACGGTATCATCGGTTACAGCTGTGTTTCGCGGAAGAGGTTCCATGTCACCATGTATGAGACTGTCTAGGTATTTGTGTAGTGGATTGCAGACTACAAAGTCAAAGCAAGAAGGAGATAAAGTAGTCACGCCGAACTTGATGACAGATTACGATATTATGTCATACGCTCTAACTCCACACGAGGTCTTTCTTCTTTGTGCCTTTAGAATGGAAGCACACCTATTAGGTACCTACAAGTCAACGAACACTTTAACAGAACACCCTGTCTGACAAAACTGTGGATTACCCTGATGTTCTTGTATACAAACGCTGCTGGTTTTGAATAGACGTAGCGATGTTACAGCGGTTGACGAGAGTTGAATATCATGTTGACGCGCCCACGACCTCCAGGGAGCCCCGCATTCAATTCGTGGCACCGCTCTTCATGTTTTTCGGTTGACTTGCAAAGCCAAACGGCCACCAACTTTTTAAAAGTGACCAAAATCAGGCTACTTCCCTTGGGATAAGTGTGCACTTTTAGAGGGTATTTCGTGCAAACTACGATGATTACTAGTCTCTGCGAGGATAGATTAACTGAAATTCTTAAAAAGATCTGAGAAAGATCGTCTTAGTCGGATATCTAAATGTGACCCACCCAGAGTTGCATGTTGATGGTGTGTATGTGGGGCTACAGCCCATCATGCATCGTTCGTTCAGTTGCCCTGTAGAGGAGAAACTGTACAAATCTCGAGCTGCGTATCTAAATTGCGTGATTGCCACTGAATTCGCCATGGACAGCTCCATTATTTGACATACTTCTGATCGATTGAACTTTCTGACGTTTTTTGGACTTGGAAGTTAATCTCCCCAATCCAACATCTGAATCAGCATTATTGAAATTGTCGACTGCGCATTACCGAGTGGATTAACGTAAATCACCAGGATCGACTTAACACACGTGTACGCCCACACACATTTTCCGATCGTGCTTTGAAACCTGGCTATTTCGCGTGTTGTTGCTCACTCTGAACAGTAGGCTATTCTCAAGTTGACTATCACTCACATTTGATCGCAGTGTTCGCATTCAGATAGACTTTCCAGCCAGCCTATCTGAATGCGAACACTGCGATCAAATGTGAGTGATGGTCAACTTGAAAATAAACCAAATCCCCGACTACTCATCAGTAGGCTATTCGTTTGGTCGATCAATAGTGCCACGAAATGTCTAGTACCGACAAGGGTGGTTGGCCGTCGGCAAACCCAAGATTACCGGCTGGGATTTTGGAGCTAAGTTTTCAATTAATTTATAATCCAAACCAACTACTCGTGACATATTGACCGGCTGGTTACTAGTTTGAACAGTTGTCTGCTTTTCATTGAGTCAGTCCTTACAACGTTAATATTTCAGTGGTAAACTTGGGCTACTAGCCCAAGTGTAGTGGTTGTTAGTCATCGAGTCGAGGACGTCTGTTGGCCTGGAACATGCAATATCAGCTAGGTGTATCTTCTTGTCTGAGTAACAGGAAACGAATAAACTATCAGCATAGTGACTTGTCTAAACCACTTTTTGTTTTTACTGTCTATAACTTTCCTAGCGAAGTAGTTTACTCCCCGTTATATTTTGGTGGTTCGCTAAATCTGTAAAAACTGAACAAACCCGCAGCTTGATTTACCGAATTGTGCTATTCAGTGGTGCCTGTAGCTGACCGATTAAGGTTAAAGTGACCCGCATCAATCAATATACCCTGATTTGTGGACGAGAGATTTTTAGTCTGCAGACTGTCCACGCGAATTGTGTCTTACTGAGGCGTGAGAGTTCCCTTCCTGTGTCCTGACCTTGGGAAACTAGCAGATGGTGTGTACACAAAGATCACGCTCCCAATCGCGCGGAGCATGTGTTGTGTCTAGACCACCTGCTCGACTTCATCGTTTGAGTGTTTTTTTAGCGTGGCTCACGATCAATATCAATTTATGGCGTCTTGAGCTACTCAATCCAGAACAATCGTGGTAGAGATTTGAGCAGCACTAGGCAAGCATTTTTACAGAGGAACAGCAGTATTTATGGCTGCTATTAGGCGACGGGCGTCCTCATGCTCTGATTAGTCAGTTTATTGCTCTGCTGTTCCACGACTTTGCAATCAGAAACTCAACGGTTTGAAACAGATACTCATTCAACAGCTGCTAATCGTCGTCTGTGATGGGTTGGCGCCAATTTGACTATAATTCTGTCCGTATCAGCTTGTGCGTGAACACTAACTGGCTGTATCTCCTCCAATCAAGAAACCGCTCCAGTTCAAACTTATTACATCCTTTCCGTTTTAATAAGCTTGTCCACTTTTTGTTCTTGATGACTTCTCACAGCTTGCATCATAGGTCTCCCCGGCAATGTCCGCTCTGTCAAATACATAAAATTTCTTCTTTTCACTAGCCCGTCCACATCAACATCGCATGACCTATGCACACGGTCATTCACCACCGCACCACACGTCCACTGTTCGGGTTCTCAGGGACACACTGAACCCACACCTTATCTCCTTGTTTAAAGCTTTTAAATGCCCGAGCTCCGCGATCATAGTAAATCTTTTGTTGCATTCTGCGTCGTTGTAAGCTCTCCTGAACGTTTGAATCATCTAATATGTCGTAATGTAACAGTTCAATGCCATCGGTAATTTTGTCCGCGTCCTCCTCTCAAACATTCGCTTCGTCACACTGTATCCAATGTTCTTATTTGGTATGCTTTTCCTTTCCAGAAGCATTAGATATGGGTCTTCCCTCGACTCTTAAACAAACTGTAATAGTCTTTTGGCAGACTTAACTGCTGCTTCGGCCTTCCCGTTTGACTGACTGTGGTATGGGCTGCCTGTCCGATGGTGGAACTCCCATTTATCTGTGATTTAAGGACCATTACAAGAGAAAACACCGTCAGTATGCCATAGCCAACAAAGTGCGCATGCAATTTGCTGACGACTGCACCTCCGATGCAACTGCTCAGCCAAGTAGTCCACTGGTGACCAAGTACTGTTTCCCGTAGTGTGCGAATAAATTGGCCACAAATAGTTGCCAGGGTCTTTCCGGAAGTTCTCTCAGCAGCACCGTTTCCTTCACTTGGCTTGAATCGTGTCTTCTTCAAATTTCACACTTCGTTATGTACTCCTTTATCTTATTGGACATGGCTGACCAAAAGTAAAGTTTCTTTGCTCTCCGAACACAAGTGTTCACCCCAGCATGTGTCACGTGGACTCGTTAACTGAACTTTTACTGCAAATTCTCCAAGATGATGATCCTCTCTTATTTGAAAATTATTTCTTTTTCTTGGGCAAACTGGTCGCGGTCCCTGAAAAATACCACCAGTTCTTCGGGCAGATTCTTTTTATCCTGCTGCCAGCCATATTTTTTTATGATTCGAGTCAGCTTCTGAAGTACTTGATCCTTTTTCTTCGCGCCCTCCACCTCCACAATCTTGTCTATCGGTACCATCCTGTAGTCCAGTGATGCGATTGTCTCGAACTCAGTATCTCCCGTCAAAGCACTGGATACACGAGCATGTGAGAGAGTATCCGCGATGTGCAGTTTGTCCCCGAGTTAGTAGACTAGCTCTCAGTTGTAGTTTTGCAGCCTGATCATCATGCGTTGTAAATTCAGGGACGTGCCACTCAGTTTCCGGCAAATAACCGAGAAGTGGGAATCAACATGCGTCCTTGAATATAGACAAAGGAGTCAACTAACACTATACTTAGTGCAATGCGTTAACCAATCATTTTTGCATCTAGTGATGGATACCAGAAGGTGGTATTTATTAGTGGAAAGGATCCGCAGATTTGCTTGTAACAGGTCGGTTCTCCCATGCCGCTTGAGCTATGTCGTGTCATTTTCAAATTGATAAGCTGTGATACTTCTATACGCATATGAAACCTAGCCATCTGGCGTGGAAAACATTTACAAGTTCTTCATTTTCAGGCACCGCTGTTTCGACCATTTTGGCAAAGATATTTTGTGAACATCTGGTTTGGTGATTTGCTTTTTGAACAGATATTTTCAATTGATCAAACCATCGGTCATGTTAGGCTGTTTCACTCATTCCCATTCGTCATAGCTTGTCATTCCATGAGCTGTAGGAGCGCTCCAAACGAAACTAGAGGGAGTGTGTATGTAGCTAGCGTATTATGTGAGTATGAAACATGGTAATTCTGGCTCTTTTACGCTTTCTCAACTTCAAGAGTGCGATTTTTTTGGCTACCAGGAGCTTCCGATACAGTTATAGTATGGCATGCATCATTTGCTGTGAGACAATTCATCTCGTTTTTGTTCGCATACTGAACGGTTTTTACTTTCTGTGTGCATCATAGCTAGTAGTGCATAATTTCGACTGTTTTACCACCCGTCATTGTATGAGGACCTCTGAACAGTAGTAGGTTTTCACGATCCTATTCACTCAAGCTAACTTGGATTTTCAGCTTATCTACGGCAGACACTTGTTATAGTTCTTTTGGAATTAAACAAGTGCTAAACATTGAGAAAACTTAGTGAGAGGCTTAGATTGACAGTGTCACTGTCCCTCTGGAAACATTTCTTGCGTGTTCACTTTTTCATGTGTCTTGGATTCACCGTATTTGAATTGACCCGATCACGTTTATACGCAGTTTTATGCTCGTCTTTCTCAACGTTCTATACAGGCTGCTTTTGAGATGCCCAGAGACCAATTCGACCAACTTCCAGGCTGGAAGAAAGGACAACTTAGAAAACAGCTTGGTCTATTCTAATATCCCCCTGTGCGTCTCTGTGGTATTTCCGTCACCTCTAGTGTTTGCAGTCTGTTCGGTCACTTAACCTTCACTTCCAAACAGAGCGCCATGTTTTACAGTCCTCTCTATTTCATGTACCTACCCTTTGAAAACGCCAT
The DNA here is from genome assembly GCA_008508345.1 of Paragonimus westermani. Classification (NCBI taxonomy): domain Eukaryota; kingdom Metazoa; phylum Platyhelminthes; class Trematoda; order Plagiorchiida; family Troglotrematidae; genus Paragonimus; species Paragonimus westermani. The sequence continues at coordinate 16,789 of QNGE01003067.1, read as the reverse complement.
CAGTCGTTACACATGACACCCAACCTCTTGGAAACGTAATTCGTCTTATTTGAGCCAGCAGACAAGTCTTCCTATTATCACACTCTAATTATCTCGCATTGACCTATTTTTCTATAACCGTCGGTTCTCGGGGATGATTCCAGGTTTATTTTCGCAACAGGTAATGTTCATACAGTCACAACTTTTGCGCTGTTCAACGATCTCGCCCTCTTCAATCCTGTCGTGTTGTCTTTCATTGGTTAAACAAACAATGTTTTCCATCGTTTTTCTCACACGGTAGTTTTTTTGCCGTTTAATGTGAAGTTAACCCCTGTGCTTCACGCGCGGCCTCAACCAGTGCAATTGTTTCTCGTTTCAAAAGAAAACCTGCTCCACCTGTCTGGGCTACTGTTTCATATTGTTTTCCGGTTGCGCATTTCTTGACGGACCTCCTAACTCTCTCACTTTGTCCATAATTTTAGCTCAATATATGTCCATCTGAGGCAATGAGTTTGCCAGGTTATTCATTTATCTATGTTGCCAATATTGGTCCTACAAAACCACGACCCCATTCCACGATAGCTTCACAGCTTGCCTGTCCACGATCAGTTATACACTGTTTCTTTATCGCATTGTCAGTTGATGCACGCGAACATACTTCGTTGCACGTTTGCGTGTGAACAACCGCTTTCAGCAATTGAATCGGAACAATCCCATCGTTTCCGCTTTCACTCCCACCTTATCATGCCTTGACAAACTCGGTTGTCCATCTGTGTAGTCGCTGCGATCACACACACACGCACACACTGTCATTATCATTCAGAATAAATGCTTTGAGTTTTGTTTCCGATTTTGGGGCCCAGATTGTTATATCGCGCTTCCTCTCCACTTTTAGCTCTCTTTAGAGGTATTCTCTCTAACGGTGACGTTCTAGGTTGATCGTGGCAACCTGTACATTGCTCACCAACGAGTGTGGCCGAGTGTTTGCCTGTGTTAATTCAGTCGTACTTCATGTCATGTCACTGGCGCCAATGGTCAACACGGCTGCCTCATGAAAACATGGCTGGAGATCAGGTTCCGACCGCAACAGTTATGCACTACTGATGAGCTCTAACAAAAGCCAGACTCGAGTCTAGCGCATCTTTTTTAGAAGAAACTGATTGCGATCACTCGCGAGCGATCTTCACTTCATATATGCATGTGTAGATGTGCATATATTATGATTACTCCAACCTGCAAGTAGTGTGGTATAATAACGAATTTACGGTCATCGACTTCCAAGCCCATGACAACAAATGTTTGGATGAGACACAACTGTGAAAAGTCAGGGCTTCGGCTGGTATCGAACCAGCGACAGACACAGCATGCCTCAACGAGGCAAGCGCTCTANGCTGGTTCGAATCCAGCCGAAGCCCTGACTTTTCACAGTTGGGTCTCATCTAAATTCATAAATCTGCCACACTACTTGTTAGTAAAACAAATGTTTGATCGTAACTACTGCAAAATTACGGACGGACCAGTATAGTTTTAAGCGAGTGCGTTGGTCTGTTTACACGCACACGTGAAACAAGACGAAGAATTGAATGAGAAAATTGAGCTGTGAATTGTGAATGATCAACAGGAAATAATCCGATTGGTCGGATATGTCAGTGGGGGGTATCTGGACGTAGATTGTAATTAACGTGCTATCTGCGATGTTTTACACATAACAAGGGGATTGAATGATGGCATGTGTTTTTTGAATTGTGCACTCGTGGTTGCTGTCTGTTTTCTGACGAAAAGGATAGTCCCACCTGACACCGATTCAACATCAAAGTTAACTTCTCCTACGCATCAGTGTTAATATGCATACATACCGAGCTTCCTTACACTGGCAAAAGAATTGATTATAAGCAAAACGGTCAGGTGATTAAAAACGTGAAGCTTGAAGCATCGACCTAGAATTCTGAGAAATAACGACTTACCACTCCACTTGGTAAACTCTGGCGAGATAACTGAACAGAAGGACCAAACGACCAGACCATCTGATCGGTAACTCCATAGATGTTTGTAGAAGGTTCGGATTATAAATCTTAATGTCTACTCACGTTTTGTGATAACTACTTTGATGTGTATTGTTGATTAGTAGTTCAACAACTTCTTAGAAGCGTTCGAGTGCCAGACAATATTGAAAGCTTTACCACACTAATTACAAGTTCAAACCTTTCCATTCTGAGAACAGCCAAACACAATTTATTTCTGCAGGTATGCATTCGCTGACCCAATTGATCGGTGCCGTCACATACCAGTGCAGGGTGCATTCAACCGACTTCAGTTCGGTTTTACCTTATCAAGCACCAAATGAAACCAAAAAGATCTACCGTAGTTACACGTTATCCAGTACAAAAGGTTACTGAGGAAATAAGTCACATGTCTCACGTTGGAAAATACAGAGCTACGCAGGACTGATATAATCTTAAGCAAAGACCAAAAGTCAGCCAATCACCCAAATTTTCCTGGACCCCTTCTTCTTTTCCTCAGCTTCACGTAATCTGAGGACTGATACTTTCTACCGTGAGTGGTGTTTCTCGGTCTCGTTGGTTTGAGTCTCCTTGTCAGCACTGAGACGTGTGGTGGAGTACAGACCTTTAAGCGAAAACTGGTTGATCTCATATGATTCTCTTGTGAACAGGAGAATGGTGAGAAAATCCGTGTTACCCCGGTTATCAATTGTGGTCTGCAGATAACTATTTTATTTAGAGTGTCAACCTTGTTCAACATCTTACCAGTTTGATCTTTGTTCCGAGGTCTATGCTATATGCAGTGCACCTGCCACATCCACAAAAGAGCACTGATGTGATGTGAGACCGGGAAAGACAAGATTATATGACGAAACAAGAGGTTAACACGGAATAGTGGATGATCAATAAGGGGACCGCATAGAAGCTGGGTAGAAAGAAACTGGCTGTTGCCAACAGTCAACTCTCCATTTTCATACTTTGGAATGCGTGCTACTCCATTCTCATATACTCGGTATTCGACCATGTGTATCTGTGCTGCAATACCCGCGATAGGTATGGATGTGGACTAGCATGTGCCATTTGCATGTAGGCACATAAACCGTGCCACTACATGTAGCACGTTTGTGGACATAAATCCAAACTCAGACGTACATAAAACAAAGTCAGAGCTCCACAAACTCAATCACATCACAGAATTTGATAATCTAGTGATCCCTATTCTAATACTGGTGTACTTTGAAACACTCTGATTGTTGCAACGTTGCAACAATCATGTTGGATCTGTTAAAGTTCCTTTGGTACGTTTGTGGTCCTGTGTTTGGAGCGATGTGGGGCGTTGAATTCTCTGAAGCACGTTTTTATTGTTTGTAAAAAGCCGATCCTAAATTTGTCTCTTTTTTGTCTTTTGCTATGGGCAGTGGAACAGTCATGGTGAATTTTTTATACCATGATTGCACGTAATACATCGTTCGTTGATCACCTAATGATTGTGGTGATAAGCGTAGCGAATTTGTCAAATGCATACTCCCAACTGGTAAAACAATGCTACTGGCCGAATACCGCTGGCTGTTCATCGGATACGACTCAAAGAAGGAACACAACCGCGCCCGATCCTTCCAGTCTAGTGATAATCACTGACTGGTAGCGCAGACGAACTGGCGTCGAACGGCTTACTGGGACAAATTAGTGGTCCTGAAAGGGTACACCACAGTCCTGGCACTGAAAATGCACAGTACGGTGCAACTGTGTAATGACATGAAGGCGCTTAATAGTCAGATGAGCGTGAATAAATTTCTAATCCCAAAAACGAGTGAGCTACTGCTCAAAATGGCTGGTTCTCGTTCTTTCTCGAAGTCAGATTTAATAAACGGATTCTTCTACACACCGTTAACGAATTCAAGCGCTTCCAACTTTTCAAACGACCGAAAGAATTTTTCAGTACAAAGTTTTAGTTCATTGCTGGTTGTTTAGCAAAATTTCATGAACTGCTCACAAGCCGGTCTTTCTAGACAAGAGACAGCATCTGCGTGTGTTTGGATCCACGAGTGAAGAGTACAACTCTTGATTATGTGCAGTGTTGCTCATGGCCGAAGAAACTTGATTTTAGACCGAACCTTGCAAAGCACGAAGCTGATGCTCCGGAACTTAAGGTTTCGGAACACATATTTGCTGATCCAGTCATACGTTGTAAACACTCTTGACATTTGTAAAGGCTCCTGTTTCAAATAGTGTACCGGAGATTAAGCACTTCTTGAATGTGTTGGTATAATCTTCACTGTCTCCCAGGCTTTACCGCTTTATCAGTACCATCTCGTACGTTTATGAAGGTGAAATTCGGTGTTTGATAAAACAAAAATGAGAATAGAATAAAACAGGATAGAAATGTCTGCTCCTGTTATGCCAGTTTTTGAAGAGGAATGTGGCGAGTCAATGTTTACGGTCTTCTTATGCATTAACTCAAGCGTCAGCCTATCTCCGATACAAAATGGTTTAGAAAAAGTGATCGCATGTTCTTCCAGGAAGCTTTTACCTGCAGAAGTGTTGTATCCGGCTGGTGAAAGTGGAGCTCTTGTCTGCATTTGGACTTGTGAAAAGTGGAAATTTTTCTTATTCGGAATTTTGTTCACATTTTGCAAGGACCATACTGTAATCACGACCTCATTGGGCAGCGAAATAAACGGGCTGGAGCATGTGGAAATAAATCACTGAGATGCGACACAATTAGATTACGTTTTTCTGATCTACTTTCTTTTAGGGCACTAGAAAAAACCTGCTGATGGAATTTCATGGCTTTTTTTTAAATGTAGCTGACTGTAGAGAAGAATAGATGTTCGAGAGTTCTGCATTCAGTTCTTATGAACTCTCAGCAGCAGTTTCAAACAACAAATGACAACTATATGAACTTGAGATAAATCGTACCAGGCCGACCTGTTAATAACAAACTGATTAATAAGATAAGGTTTGGTCACGTTCACGGCTTGTACTGATGGTTTTAGATAGATGTGACACCAGTTAAACTTATTCCTTGGATTGCAGCACCTACACAAGAGGATCAGCCAAGAATAAGTTGAACGAATCGCAAGATGGGTGAACTGTTTTGTTGACCGAGAATATCATTGGTGATTGAACAGCAGTTCGTCGGTAATTGTGTCACATGCCAAAAAGCCGCCAGGAGCTCCAAGCCAGTTGACACGATAACGCACCTTGTTATCTTCTTAGCGAATCCCTGGTTCAAGATTGCCACTGGACTCATTCAGTTTCGCCCATCAACATCAGTTAGGTTACTTGGTCACCACACGTTTTCTAGTAAGTGGTTTGAAGTTCAGCTTTGTGGTGAGATGTCTATTGCTGGTATTGTACAATAGTTGAGATAATTGTTCGCTCACTGCGGGCTTCTAAAAGAAATTGTGGATACAAATGGATCACAATTTGTTAGCCACTAGTTTGACCTTTTCACAGGCCTCACGACATTAAACATAGCTGAAGAGTACTGCGTAGCCCAGCTGAAAATTGCATGGTGGAACGTGTGAGCCGTTCACTTAAAGAAAACATACGAACAGCACAGCCCTCTTGCATACTTCGAGAAAATGCAGTGGTCAAAACCCAACTAACCAACAGGACCACGCGTCACCGGGCGGCTGACAAAATGCCGGAAAGATCATTTTCAGATGTCTCTTACGAATATGGTTGAATGCCGCGTAGTCATTCTCAGAAACTAATGATCTTGGTCAGCTGGAATGTTTTCTTACTGAACAGTCTAATTACAAAAAACCAGTGTCAGCGGTGCAACCCGGAAAATTGTTCCGCTTCAGAGAATGACAAACGAACCAAAGTCAACCGGCACTGTGGACCGGAAACGTACGAGCTTACCACTCATCAAGTGGTCAACGCCAGACGGTTATACTCATTACTGATGCACGCAGATGCACACGAACTAACAAGTACACGCTGTATACCCCCGACGCACTAACTTGGCGTTGTCGATAAGCTCTTCAAAGGACATAAACCACTCGTTACGATTTTGGCAGGATTTCGAGCTGGAGGTGCTGGATATGTATCATTGCTGCCTGTGTCTCTTACTTGTTGTTACATGTGAACGCCATTCTGACTGGTCACACCCTGATCGAACGAAGGCGCTTTCATCTATGCGCTCAAGTATAACGCTACAGATTGCAAATTTCAAAATGTAGTTTTTATACATCACGCCGTCACTTTGCCGCTTTTATCACCAGTTTAGATTAGTAATTAATACGTCTGAACGGGATTGCAACGAAATACGCACCTCAAGTTTCTCTCGTTTTGTTGCTGCGCTCCAATCTTTACGAGTGCATGCATTCGGTTAACACATGTTAAACATCACTTTACTGTAAGCTTTGAGATTGCTCAATTGATTGCCAACATTCAAACTGACCTACGACAACTAGAACATAGAATGTATGCAGTTCATCCTTAACTTATGTCAGGTAGGTGTGTACTTCCAGATTGCCTTTCGACCAACTCGATGGAGAAACACTATGAACGCAAGGTGTTATGACCCTGTGGTCAAAGAACTAGAAATGGCTAGTGCACGAATGTACGAATTACAAACACGTGTCACAGAGCTTCACGATACCCGAAAACCGCAGAACACAGAATACCGTGACCTTTAGCCAAGAATGTATTTACTCTCAAACCAAAGGTAATCCGACAGACCAGCGTCTGCGTATATATAGTTTATGAACAGCCTTTGAAGACCCCAGTTGAATTAGCACATTGAAAGGGAAATGGACCAATTAGTGACGGAGGGGAAACGTGCGCCAGAATTAAGTTTTAGCCCATTGTGGCGCGGAAAAAATAAAATTCAAGTTTATAAATTAATCTTCAAGGATATCTCGAAAATTAAACTGTTCATGGGGAAAATAGACTTACTCCGAAACAAGGACATATTTCGTCATTTCATGTTGGCTTCCCAAATGGCAGCCTATAAAAACTCCCTTTGTTGCGAGTCTATCATGTGTGATCACCATTAAGCATTTAATAAATTTATGTTTGCGAAACTGTTAGCATATATGTGTTACCTTGTGTACACATTATTCAGATTGATATGATACGTAAACATACTGATTCGCTACTGTCCACAGGTGCGTTAGTAGCATGGTGACAGAAAAATACGACTGACTACATCATCCCCCGTTTCATGTTCCATATGTACATTTAACTGCACAAAACCCGTTGATTTACTCTGTCTTTCAGTCCAATATATATCCTCGAACTAATGGTCGGATTTTAGGAACATTTTGACCATAGATTTTAGTATGCTGTCTTGTATACAAAACCCCTATTTATTGTGAGCAGAAGTATTTTCTTCACATGTCCACACTCAGTCATGAACAACTTTGATTGATTCCAACGGAGCTCACAAATGAACACAATCTGTTACCGTAGCGCATAGGCCTGATAGCTAGAAACCGTGGTGGTAGTGTTCTTACCTCGGCCTGAGAATTTAGTTATTAGGACGTTCGTCCAGCTTGGCATTTAGATTGCAAACATTTCATCACCAAACGAGATGAATTCATTAAGGCTTGAATGCATCAGCGTATATCCTTGAACGCTCAAACCTGAACTTATCTCAGTGGCTTTACAACGGTGATAAATGTGATTATCCTTCAAAATGCATTCGAGAGTATACACGGGAAAAATCTGACAGCTTTCGTCATGTACTGGACATTTATTGAAAGTTGCCCGTCAACTGGCTTCTTATAATCGAAGTATGCACAATCTTTACCCTGAACATCTTTTGGTACCAATTAGTTCGTTTTTTATTCACTTTTGTGCGCGTTTGTTTGCTACATCTTGAACACCCACATCCAGGTGTTTCGCGTGTATGTTGACGGGGAGTAAGTAGTATTACTGCAATGTAGCTGAAGGTGGTTACCTGATCCGAAGCCTCATTAGGCAGTTGCTTGTGGACTTCCTCTACAGTTGCCTGGGTATTCAAATTACCGCCAGCCTTCATTGTGTTAAACCTCCGTTGGCGGTCATTAGGTGAATCAAAGTCCAGGAAAAACATTCCCGTAAGATGATATGTTGCTGAAGTGATTTCTAATGGTTCATAAAACAGGCTGTAACCTACTTGCTCTGGGGGGCTAAAATGCACTGAAAATCAACTGGTCACTCGGATCTGTTCGTGAAACAAACAATTTGACCGTATCTGATAGTGAACATTAACACGACATATTGTTTTATCTAGAAGATTCTGCAGTGGCAAAATAGCCTCGACGCCAGTTTTAGTCAACTTGTCGCTGAACGGATGTCGTAACAACCTGGGGATTTCACTGGTGTCTCCGACGTATGATGTCGATTAGTTCCAAAACTGGTAGTTGCATATTGTACTTAAATTATTAAGAAAGTTGGCAAGCCGTGTGTTGTTCGATTGTTTATCCGCATTCCACGTGACTGTGGAACAAACCCGATAACCACACACTTCCGGTCTATATGGTCGTCGACGCCACGTCGTCAAATTGGTATTTGGTCTCAGTTCTCAATGGCCTTTTTGTACAGCACTTGTGGTTAATCCGTATCTGCTACAAGTGACTTGGTGCGTCGTGTAATGAAATGTAATAAACCTCTCACTAGCTGCCCAGCTCTGAAACGGCGATNGTGATCAACTTGAAAATAAACCAAATCCCCGACTACTCATCAGTAATCTCCCCTAAATGTTCACGTTCGGTAAATTCGACGTGCAAAATGTGACAATTTGGTCATGCGAAGCCGGCACTAACATCTGAAGAAGTCGATATTTTGTGGACAAACCACGTCAGTAACCTTTTACCTCTTACCGAAAAGAATAACCCTCAAAACGACTTTGAGATTTCAAAAACCGTGAGTTTCCCTCAGGCTCAAGGGGGAGTTTCAAGGCAAGCACATGGCTTCAAAGCGACTTAAAAGTTTTTTATTATACAAAAGGGCCCCAGACAGAACAATTACAGACACAAGGAATACTCACCTAATATATACGCCTGGTCTGGCACGCAACACTGAACAGAACCCCGGACGGTTTTAGGGCTGTACCCAAACCATGTCATCGTTGAGAAGGGAAACCGTGACCATTCCTTCCCGTAATGGAGATGTCATATTGTTCGATGAGGGTACGGTAAATGTGTCTACCTGTCAGTTTTAAAGTGTTCAATGTTTAAATAACAGTGTACCCAAACATCATTTTAATTTCAAAGTCGTGACCATGATGGATGTGGATATTATGTTCCATGGATTTTATTGAGCAACGGCCTTCCCAAACACCACGAAGTCAGCAAGGCCAGGCAGCATTAATCCGATCATGTTAACACACTTTGCCAAAGCTCTGGCGTAACTGTAACCTGTATGTTCAGTTTCAGAATAAACCCGCGTTTAGTCGTGAGGGAGTTGAAGTAAGCCACCATATTTCCTATCTTCGAAGATTGAATTCCGTCGGCTGTCGGAAATTAGCATGATTGGTGTCGTCAGTAAATTTTTCGAATGTATACTACACAGGTCCTTCTGCACGCGGGGTTTTCGTAGTGCTGGTCAACATATTTTTCTAAAGAATGAATCTTGCCCTGTCAATCTGTTAACGTTTTTAGGCATTATCACAGAGAAGGTAAACAGTGCAGAAGCGATTAGACCTTCGATCCTGTCAACCACAGCCCGAGATTGGAAACTGTGAGAAGCGAAATTACCACTTACAACCTGTAGGTGTATCTTTACGTTTGTAGCCGTTAGTCATGTAGAATGAGAGGACGAGGAATGTTGTTTGACAAAGGTTCTCCATTGAGTGACGCACCACAGACGTCCAACCTTACTCCTCTGCCCTTCCAAGTATAAATAACCGATTTGACAGAGGTGCTGTTCATTCCATATTATTTTTGTGCACACGTTATAAAATTGGTTGAAAGTGCAACATATTATAAAAGGCAGAGTTTATAACCACAGGTATATTATCCAGCGGCTGACAATACTGAGGTAATCGAAAGGGTGGCGAGAGAGAAATAAGACAGTCCCGTTTAATCATAATTACTTCCATTCCTCGTTCATTAGTTGTTCTGAAACATTCGTGCACGACATTGGTGTAATTGTTTGAAAGGATTAACTGCACGAAGTACCAATTCACATCAGATCCGTGAACACTAGTTTCGCTCACATCTTACAATATTCCTCTCTCTGTTAAATGCCGTCCCCGGTACACATGCAGTTTCTTGCTCGGTAGTACAGCTTTGGGACTCACCATAGGTTTTCACAAGCTGCCGACCGTCATCGAATGTATGTCTGTTCCTCTCAGTCCTCCAAGTTGGCAGGCTTCCTCCGGGAATATTTGTCCAACAGTGGGTTTTCTGTTGGCTCGTAGTCGTGTTGTGCAGCCAGCAAGGATATACATCAATTTAAATAGGGCCTAGAAACTTTTGTGACAATATCGGAAATCATGTTCATTTTCAAATTCTTCTAGCCTGAAGACGATATCTTTGAGCACGGATCTGATAACATCTGAACGAAAATTTTCTGTATTGCGTGATATCACGCCACTTCCCCTTCCAGTTTGCCCAAACTATCACTTACACTATTAGAAGTATTGGTCAGGGTTTTGAGCATTACTAATAACCCCAGAAGGATTGACCTTGTACAAAGTTACGTTTAAAACAGACAAGCACATAGGAAAACAGGTTTGTAGTCCACNTCCGACCGTCGAGCGCGCGAACAAGCCGGAAAAGTGTATGGCGCGCTTACGCCGACAAGCGTGCAAACGATCAAACGCGAGCTCATGCATCATGCAGACGGCAGGCAAAGATCCTTAAGGTCCTATGCACAATGTGAGCTAAGATTTTACGAGGGAGTTTACCGATCGTACAGCAGGCAGACCACGGGTATCTCCAGGTCACTACAGTGGCCTGTTGTAATGATTAGTGCACACTAAACAATTTGGGGGTAATGCAAAAATACCTTATCAGTGGTATTGGAATCTAGCGCTACCTTGTATGTTCCCCCTGTCCCGAACCCATTTTGTAAACCGCTTGATAATTTTCATGTCGTAACACATATCGACTTCAAGTTAAATATCAACCGTGGGATGCAAATCGACATCAAAATTCCGTGATGGTCCAATTCAAGAAAAGCTGTCGGTTGACCACTCGACACGTTATATTATAACAACGGTTCACTATCGTCAGGTATTTTAACTGACACAAAAGTATTGATAACGTACAGAAGTCTTTCCCAAAAGTACATATTACTTTGTTCATCATACTACTCGTGATTATCCTACATTTATCCATTTATCATATCATACTGTGTTTCATTCTTGACTTTACGAATGCTCATTGTACGAGAAAAGGTTCTACAACGCTTGGACCGTCTAAAATCCCGTACAGATTAGATAGTTCACGAGATTTTCAACGTTCGGACATTTTCGAGCCATTTTGGAAATCCTTTCCATATGTCTGTACATTTGTCTGCCAGATTTCGAATTTCTCATTCCAGTAGGTTTATTCCTGCATTTTTGTCCTACATTTGCGTTAAATAGTTGGAGGAATCCCATGAAGGTCAGTTTTTGTCACTACCTGAGCACCACCTGACGTTAATTGTTAGTTCAACATGTAAATCGGTCACTCCCACTTGACTGTTCATTCCACTCGTGGACCAACTTTGGGTAATATGCAGACACCGGGGACAGCGTTCTTTCAAATCAAGGGTTCCAACGAATGTCCTGTAAAAGGATATAGCACTGTAGTGGCCAAGAACAAGTTAGTGAATAGCACAAGTAAATGCAGGTCTATCGCGATAGGTTATCAGTGACAACAAAATGAACGAATGCAACTGAGTCCGAGAACACTACGGTAATCAAAGAATTGGACTTACAGGAAATGTTCGCAGGTATTCTGAATGACCGCCACAATATTACGAATTACCAGTACCCAGGACGCAGGGGTATTTTGCAGCTACCTTAGGCTACTGCGACGAGGCTTGAGATCAACATAAAATATTTGACGAAAGATCCCTGCACAAACATCAAGAAGAGCGGACCGGTGTGCACATGTAACGTGCAACCAGAATGGTAGACAGAGATTGTATCCAAAATTACATTACGCGACGCGTGCCGGTAATTCAAATACAATTGTCCTTCTTGCCCGCTACGTGTTGTGTAGTACAGGATGGACAATCGCCGTGTCTAACAGCTTGCCAGCGTCGGTGGCGTTTTCTGGATCTTTGTTCACATACGAGGTCACATTCTTGTGCGACCTCCTAGTATCAGGCTAACTACTATTCTGGGTCTTTGAAGTTTTGTAGCCAGCGAAGGGACTGATGGCCTGTGCGCACGATAGAGATTTCTCTCGAAATATAATTCCAAAAATGTCACATAAAATACCAGTATTTCTTTTCTGGTCGCACATTTACTCAAAAATTGGCTACCATAGGCCATCGCCCATTCTCTATCGTCTTGTCCTCATTGCGAGAGGACTGCTCCCATGGCATTATCACTCGTGCCGATGTCCCGAAAAGCTGGCAGTGGCACCGTGCACAGAGCTTCTCACAGTGGTTTGAAAGCATGGTCACACCTCTCTGTTTAAGCGAATTCCTGAGTGTTTTGCTGTACTATCTTCATGGGAAGAGAGATGCGGACAAAACTGGTGCTGACGCGACGATAATAAGACACCAAACCTTGGAAACATCTGAGCTCGGTTGCATCTTTCTGCGCGGGCCAAGATCGAATTTGTTTTGTCTTTCTTTCCTATGTAAGAATACCCGACCAGGAGATTACATGCCCTAGAAATGTTGCCACTCCGAGCAAGAAGTGGTATTTCGAGATCTTTAGCTTTAAACCACTTTCTGCCAGCCGATCTAGCACAGACACCAAATTGTGCACATGCTCTTGTTTGAACCTCCCGTGGACTACGACATTAGCCAGATACATTGGGCCTGTTCTAGGTATCAAATCATGCGATAACTTCTTCATCAATCGCTGAAATGTCGCCAGTACGTTTGACGGTCCGAAGGTCATAACTTCGAACTCATACAGCCTCGACGGTACAGTGAAGGTCACCTTAGCTCGGTCGTCCTCTTCAACCTGCACCTGCCAATAACCTGATACTGAATCTAACGTGCTGAAATACAGGGCTCTGCCAACGACATCGAAGGGGTCATCAATTCCTGGTTCTGAGAATGCGTCTTTCATTTGGCTGGGCTCTCGGCAATCGACACAAACATAGATCACCGCTACTCGTTGTCCCTATAACTATTGAAGCAGCTCATGGAGAACTTGTAACAACCTCTTAGAATGGCCTAACCTTTGTTGTTATTTTGTTGTGAATTTTGACGCTTCCGATAACGGCATGTTCGTTTATCTCAATGGTATGCCCTTTTTCCGTTCATTGTAATTCCCTCACTTTTCCGTTCCGCGCGCTACACGCAGGACGTCTTCTGGCTGTACCGTTGATTCTCTTCTCGGTCGTGACAATAAACACTGTATTGCGCTGTTCGCGGTTTTCTGAATTATTGCTGCTTGGGTAATTCACCGTACCTGGAGTGAAACTTTGTGTGAGAGTCCCCCACAAACTGGTGAGCCCGACAAAATTTCACGTCATTTGGTGAGTGAGTTTCTTGTTGTAAATTATATTTTCTTGACGGTATTGCGTTAATTTTTTTATTGACTACATTGTCATTGGTGAAATACTAGGTCTGGTTGAATTTTCTCATTTAGTGGCACGTTTACTCCTTTTTTACATATTGCAAACTGTCGGGCGTTACCATGTCTAGCGAAGATACCAAGCCATTCGATTCGCATAATGTCGGCGCGGTTACCTTAACAGTTCCCCCATTTCTTGAGATGGACCCGTTACTGTGGTTTGTCTATCTTAAGGCCGAGTTCGTCAACAACCGGATTGCGTCTGATCAGGCGAAGTTCAGCCAATTAGTGTCTAGGCTTCCGAAGGAAGTCACAGTGCAATTTCGCGACGCCCTCCTTATTGAGCCTGTGGAACACTGCTACGACAGACTTGAGGAAGCTGTAACCCGTCTGAGAAGACCCGCTTGCAGCAGCTATTCATTGGGTTGCGGCTGAGTGACAGACGTCCCTCTACGCTGCTTCGTGAGATGCAACAACTTCTCGGCGGCTCTCACATGGACGAGTAATGTTACGAGAGTTATGGATGCAGAAGCTGCCGGAGAAAGCCCAGGCTATTGTGTCTGTAATCCGCTGACAACCGCTCTCAGAAGCTGCCGAGATCGCCGATCAAGTGGTCGAGCGTTTTCAACCATTCCTTCACAATTTCAATGGTTTTAGAGTGACTGCCATCTCTACCACATCATCCGCGGAACAGCCTGTAAGCTCACACTTAACCGAACTTACAGAGGTCATCGCCTTAATGGCAGAAAGAGCCGCTTTGCGCAGGGACTTAGATAAGGTGACGATTGGTCATTTCCGAAATCGGTCCACGCGACTTCTTTGTACCAGCAGGTCACCACGTCGACACAGCCCCGTAAAGGCTTCTGATGGTATTATGAGCGGTACGGTGCTAAGGTTATCAAATGTAAAACGCCTTGCTCTTTTCCTTCCCCGCTTCAGGGAGACCGGATCGTCGACGCGTAATGGCAACTGACGGTTGATCTGGGTCTCCGACGAAACTTCCGTTGGATTTTCGTCGTTGCCGCCGTACCGTTTGCTATCATCGGCATCGACTTCCTCCGACATTTCGACCTTTTAGTCGATACGCGACGCCGGAAACTAAGCATCGACGGCAATCGCACGACTGTCGAAGCCATCAGTTCTCTTTATGCAACACCGGCTGCCTCACCGTCCTTTATGGAACTTTTTAATCAGTTTCCACAATTGGTCCGGATATCAAACGCCGTACCCGCTGTGACCTCCAATGTCACACATCATATTAGAGCCAAAGGCCCGCCCATACCGGCTAGGCCCCACAGGTTGGCTCTTGAGGAGCTCAAACTAGCTAGGGTAGGCTTCAAACACATGCTCGAGCTCGGGATAATTCGCCCTTCCGACAGTTTTTGGGCCTCCCCTTTGCATTTGGTTCCAAAAAATCAGGAGATCGGCGTCCTTGTGGTGACTACCGTGGATTCAATAAAGTTACAGTCCCCGATAAGTACCCCATTCCGCATATGCACGATCTTACGACTTGCCTCGCGGGCAAAAACATCTTCAGCAAGATCGATTCAGTCCGCGCTTATCACCAAATTCCTGTGGCGGCCGAAGATATACCAAAGACCATTGTGATTACTCCATTTGGTCTTTTCGCACTATCTTTACTCCCGTAGGTTACATTCATTAGGATAACAATGTTGACCTATTACCGTTGGGAACGCCGCTTAACCAGCCTAACGCTTGTTTGAATTCTGAAGGTCGACTGGAATTTTCCGTCGACACACTCTTCCACTCTGGCGGCTGCTGTGCGGTTGTGCTCAAGGTGCCCTCACGTCCAGCTCCCTAGCACCCCTCAATTGTTACGTTGAAGTCTGTTGTGAACGGTGAGTAAATCAATAAATAAAATGTTTGCAGATTCATCGTTTTCTCCCTGCGACTTTCGATTCCCGGTAGCATAAGGTTGGGGAAACTCTGGGCCTACGAATTCAGGATCTAGCACTACATGTTCCACAGAGGGAACTCACGTGAGCGACAATAATTCACTAGGCAAGGGACAGAATGTCCACGTGCTAAAAATGGATAGTACTAGAGTTATTCACAAAATTGGTGAGTTGGAAGCCGTATTCACAGCCATTCAATGGACCACACGAGTTCGTAGAAAGGTTTTATTCTGCACCACATGCAAAGTAGGAGCACGACAGCGTGGTATGATATCTGGTATACAAGTGAACAAAAACAAGCGTCTCACAGTTATACATTGTTTCCTTCTGTTGGTGCTTCCTGCGCCTTGCCCAAGTACGTGGCCGCCGCGAGACCTGGAAGGGGGGAAGCACACGTTGTCAGGCACGCAGTTTGATTAATGTCGTTACGGTTACTCTTCACTTGCGCGCTTTACCTTGCCTACGGATTGCCTACAAATTGGACACAACAGAACTCAGGCTAATTCGTCATTGTTTTACAAGCAAAGATGGTAAGTCCTCATTAAAAATGACATTGAAAATCCTAATCGGCTGTTTTAGTCATATACACCTCATGGGGTCTACATATCGGGTAGTGCATTCCAACACAAATGATGGCAACGTGTTGCGTGCAGATCGCATTGTGCGCCTCGTCTGTGAACACCAGCTAACGATGGCGACATTCCAGTAACCAGTATCGTTCATTCTGGACTGACCGCTTTGACTAGATTGTGCCGTTCTTAAGGCCCGCCTAATTTCACTGTTTGTCCACAGATCATTTATTAACAAACTTGGTGCTATACTGGAACTTGTGCGACAGAGATATAGGATGCAGCCACTAAGCAGAGCCGGCGACAAGACTCCCGGAGTCACGAAAGTGTGGTGGTTCAGTTGAGCACTGAATAGGGATAATGGCTGTGCGAACATTTTGTAGTGAAGTTTACCCTGAGGACGCACGGCAGATACAGCAAAAGCAAATTTTTCCGGCTGGGTGTGAAGTACGAGCAGGCGGTCGATGATTATTCATACTCCAAGTACGAAAGAGACCGCCACTATAGCGGCCTGGAGACTTCATTGGCCTGCCTGTGGTATGATGTGTAAAATGGTTTCAAAACTCATAGTTGCGTATTATACCTAGGCTATTGAGAAAGCTCGCATGATGTAGGCTGTCCGATTGTCTGTCTGCATGTCATGTGACGGTGGCACGAACCCGAAGGACACACGTGCCACATTCTTCCAGTTTAGTC